>JBBPSN010000063.1:38310-53971 GCA_038093615.1 Austroboletus olivaceoglutinosus | reverse complement strand
ATAGTGGGGGGGGCATGAACTGTTTGCGGTGTGGTAAACGTTCCACATGGCTCCACTCGAAGAGGCGCTCCCCCCCGCTATCCCACTCGCCGAATGGACTTGGCTCCTCATGCCCGTGCTGCGACTTTGCTCTCCTCCTTTTTATCTGAGCCATGGAACGTCCTCTTCGTTACCCCAAGCCTCTTTTCTCGTTGACGCAGCACCCGCCACTATTCTTGCTGTGTGCGTTTCCAGTGCCCTTTTTCCACGGTGAAGATTAGGGTAGTGGCCTAGCACCTTCTGGTAGGTCGCGACTTCCCCTCCTCCCCTCACGCACGGGGCACAGGATGATCTCCCCCCAGACTCAAACTCTCCCCCTCCTGCCATGGGCGACTCGACCAATGTCTACTACGCCAGCACGCCCTCGCGCATCCCCCACACCCGACACCCGTCCCTCTCCGACGAAGAAAACATTCTCCCTCAAATCTGGGCACCTCTCCACTGCGAAGCCACATATCATTCTTATCTCGCTGGAGGCGAAAACGCCACACAAAATATCAGCGTTCAGTTCATGCACCCCTGTCCTGGCCAGGATGCCGCTCAACTGGACCCTGATATTTTGCCAGGACGCCCCCCGTTCAGTGGCGAACCTACTGCCATCGTCTGCCATCCCATTGCGTATCCAGAGTCCTCCCAGCGCACGACGTCGAGCGCCTTATCCGCCTACGCCAGCGACGCGTCCCCGTACCACGATGTGTCCCCGTACGACCTCGCCGCGCTGCACATCGTCGATGCGCCCCTGCACGCACAGGCGTTCAGGAGGGGCTCCTGGGTAGGCTACGCGCTCGTTTCTTGCCCAAAGTCTCTGACAGATGCTCCAGCCGTCGCACACGCACGCCGGGCACCCGACCTCGACGTCGCCGCCGCGCGCGACGGGGTCCCCGGCGAGCGAGCCGCCTGAAAGCACGTCGGACGGGTCGTATCCGGATTCGGACGGCGAAGAGGTAACGAAAATGTCCCCGATGATGAATCAGTTCCAGATCCAGTCCTTGGTCGAGTCAACGCACCGGGCGTACCGTGCGCAGGCACTCCAGCCGTCCGTGATGACCTTTCAGCTCTCTGAAACCATGTTGCAGCCCGTCGACGACCCTGAGAACAGACTAATGTTGCGGAGCCTGTTGAACATGAGCATCGTTGCGGACGAGGGAGAGGTCGCGCACCCGTCCTCGTCGCCGATGTGTTCGTTCGGAAGCGTCAACGTGCAGGGTCCTTGTAGCATGCGGTACCAGCACGATGGCGAGAATGTAATCAAAACAAACCAGATACGCGTGCCAATCCATTTCACCCACGAAATCACCTCGCCATCGCCACACAGCCCCGCAAACCCTGGCCCCGGCGACCAGAGGCCTCCCGGTTCCAGTAAGCCGCAGAAGAGGTCGAAAATGCACCAGTGCGTGCAGTGCAAAAAGTTGTTCCCTCGACCTAGCGGCTTGGCTACGCACATGAACACCCATTCGGGAGCTAAGCGTATGTGCCTTGTATGCCGTCGCCAAGAGACCCGCTAAGTGGTCTTTGTGGTATAGCATACAAATGCATTATACCCAACTGTGGAAAGAGTTTTGCCGTGCGGTCCAACGCAAAGCGACACCTACGCACCCACGGAGTCAACCCATCGTCGCCCGGCATCCTCGCTCTACCCAGCTACACGGTCGGGTTCGAAAAGCCGATGGTAACGCAGGTCCACGATGCGGGAAAGCAGCCGTCGAGGCTCAAGTGGATCGCTCACAACCTATCGTCGCAAGAAAGCGAGTGGTTTCATCCAGGACCGTCGTCGGCGGTAGACGATGGCATGGCGTTCCAAGCGAGCACGTCGTCGTCTGCACTATCGAACAGTTCTGACGAGGATTACGACGAAGCAGGGTCGATGGGCGTCGTGGACGGGCGTCCGCGCCAAGGGGAATATAAGAGAGACGGCGACGAATATTCCGGTACGTATGGGGGTTTTGGGGCGCACCCTCGTTGATGGACGCGATGACGATCGCTCTCACTCCACCGTCGACCTAGTCACGTTTGCACCCTCGATTTATTGGACTGCATGACATAATATCCAGCTAAAGGCACTGTGGCACTAATTAAACAATGATGCTGGCAGAATTTTTATTTTATGCTTTAGACGACCGTTTGCGTATTACATGTATCTCTGGGCCGTAGAGTACGCGATTCACGATTCCGATAGGTATATCATATAATTCTGGTACGACAGTGGTATCTACGTGCTTGAGGTACGGATTGGGACCGCCGGGTTCGGGAAGATGGCCTCTGACGTCTGGGGGTGGCATTAGGTCATGCATTTACCGCGGTTCTCATCGGTGCTTACCCGCGAGGGCACTCACGTCACTAAATGAAGGGGTCCGGGCGATGGCGAGCGAAAAGTACACCCAGTATGTAATGAGGACGAGGACGACGGAGTAGGCGGGCAGGAGCAACGACCATTCGCTGTGTACACGAGTGTCACTGTTTTCGATTCACTTCTCTAGTGAGAGCGTACCGGCTTGGATACCACGTCACGCCTAGCCAGACGATGCAGTCGTCTCGGAGGAGCGCCCAGAGGAGGTAAACGACGAAGAGAAGGGACGTGGTCGACCAGGCGACGAATCCGTAAAACTCGGGGGCGCGACTGCGATGTTCGGGCGAGGCTGGGTGCATCTTCGTGAGCTGATGGAAAAGAAAAAGGGAATGACAGCATCCCGCGACCACAACATCTCACGTTGGCCTCGCACCATCAAAGTGCCCACGACGCTTTCACACCAGGCATCATGTCGATCACCCTATCATCCACCAAGATAGCGCTTCGCAAGTCCATGGCAAAGACCCTTCGCGACCTCGCGCTGTCGGACGTCCAATCGCAATGTACATGACTATCGGAACTCGCGCGTGTTCTCATGGCTGACCATCATGTGCTGATAGCCGATGCGATCGTCGCCAAAGTCCTCGCTCTCCCCGCGTTCAAGCGTGCAAAGACGGTCAGCTGCTACCTCAGCATGCCCACCGCAGAGGTGCAGACGACGGCGCTGATAGCGCACATTCTCGGCGACAGCGGTACGCTTGTGTATCCGCCCAACGATCTCATCGTGATGCGAGACCAGGGAAAAAGCTATTCGTGCCAAGCCTCGCGTCCAAGGACGACCAGATGGATTTTGTGAGGCTGTATGACGACAGGGACCTCGAAACGCTCCCTGCTGGCTTGTGGGGTATCCCTGAGCCTACGGCAGAATGGAGATGCGGGAGACGACAGCGTGGTGCGTTGTGACGTGCAGCCGCGTCGACTCAATCGATAGCCTATGTATTTCCAGTTACGGACGCATCCTGTGAAGACCTCGACTTGATCATCATGCCAGGTCAGTCTCCAGCTTCCACGCTTTTCGTGAGGCATGGTAATTAAACGACCCTTACCCCACCCGCTGGCAGGCGTCGCGTTCGACCCATCTCTCTCACGTTTAGGTCACGGTAAAGGTTATTATGATCATTTCATCTCTTCCTACGTCGGCGCCAAACGCCCACGGCCCCTTTTAGGTAGCTTCATTATTACGTCCCCAAAACGCATGCTCATTCAGATATGTCAGTCGCATTGTCTCTCCAGCAACAATTACTCGGGCAAGGGCAAGTCCCGGTGACCGATCGCGATTGGAAGGTTGATATGATCGTAACGCCAAGGGACATCATTACACGGGAAAACCTCGTGATAATATAGCTTCATTATCCTGTCTGCAAATTCAACCACCCCATGTCCGCTATGAATCTTCCTGGATTGTTCCACGTATCAGTGAGCGCCGTATCACACGGTAATGTACTCACCAACGCGTAATTCTCTTGCAAGCCATCACCCGGGTGCTCACCGCTTGGAGAAGAGATAAGGCGTACAACTCTGGCATGCGCTGAATACACGGGTCTTGATTGGGGGTGGAATCACATTACCCTCCCGTTCTCGAGCGTGGTACGATCACGAGTCGATACGATCGTCCAGAAGGCAGGTAGTCAGGTCCTATTTGAGAATGTTCAGCTTGCTCCAGACCGCAGCCTGCTGGCACGAGAGATAAGAACCTAGGAGTGGCGTCATGACGGCCTTTGTTCCAGTGTCGAAAGTGGCTGCTGATCCGTCCCCGGCGAGCATTTTAGTTGCCATTTGCGAAGTGACAATGATCTGGCTGACACGTAAGCTTGCGCTCTGCTGACGAATGTTGGCGTACGGTCAGATTATTGGATACACATGCTTCCAGGAGTGTTTGTCGGATGGTTCCCAGTATCGCTTTCCTCCTGGATGGAAGAAGATCCGGATGTGATTGAAAGGGAAAAGAAATTGAATTCAAAACAAGAAGTTCCGTCTTCCCTCTGTCAGCCTGTCGGAATGCGATCGCTAATTTGCAATACCCACCGTTGAACGGAGTTCCGTCAGAAGGTTGTGCATAAATATTACGAGGTCCGGTAATGTGTGAAACCGGGTATAGCGTATCAAGTCTTGACTATAGGGTGAGGCCGTACCTGTGGGAGACGCGTCGCTCGTCCTTACATCATGAGAGGACATGAATTACCAGCGAGAACCGCGGAAATGGCTTTTGGGCTTGTCATGCCTTGCATGTCTAGTATGCGGTGGTTAACGCCCCGCGATGAGGGGTATCATCAACTGCCACACCAACGAACAAGACGCCTTCATCAGCCTTTGCAAACGTGCGGACGAAATCCAGTGCCAGAGATTCTTTGAAGCTACCTGGGGGGCCAGATATTTCCAATATGTGCCCGCGTGGAAGGCCACCTCCGAGGACTTTATTCACAGCGAGGTAGTTGCATTTCGAAAGGTTTGGGCGAGACAACGAGGCTACAGACTGGCTGGGTGGGATCTCCTTGCGCGTTTGCGTCGCACCAATCAGAGTCTGCGAGGCCGCGATATCGATGCCGAGTTCTTTCGCTGCATCAACACGCTGGACAGAGTCAAGCACGATGCCACACCTTTGGACAGCGTTTCTGCTGACGCGCCTGCGAGGTCGTCGATCGTCTCGTACCCGGCGCGCCTCAGAGCCGCTTGGGTCGATGGGGGAAGCGAAGAACGGTAGAAGAGACTCTTGGACATGTTGCGGACGTGACTCGGATAGGGGGCGTAAAACAAGGCTCGTCGAAAATCAACGGCACGTGACCTTGACGCGCAGGATAAATTTGGGTGGGACCGTGTTCTAGTCCTCGTCCGCCACTTTTTGCTTCTCGCCCTTGACTCGCTCAGTTTCTTTTGCACGCCAGCGTATCTTGTTTTGAGCCTATTCTCTCCTTTTGTTTCGGACTTCTTTGACATGAATCGCGACACACACGCCGACGTCCTCGACCGAACGTCCCAAGGCATCCACGCAGCCTTTGATATGAAAAAAAATGTCAAGACGTGCGGTGAGAATGTCGTCTCTAGCACTAATCCATATGCTCATCCGTCACCAGGCCAGCTCCGACAAGCACAAGATCGGCACAAGGAATCGATGATCCACGCCGCAATTTCGGAAAAGAACAAGGAAGTGACTCGTTTAGCTCCAGGCGACGTCTCTTTACTCGTTTCTCTCAGGGAATTTCCAGACGGTCATGGTCGAACCGTTGACAATCACAGGTGAGTGCGTGGTGTCCCGCTGGAGCGGACTCATGTATGCGGTTTAAAGTTCTGTTTCACGTTCTGCTCCGTCGACAATGAACCCACGCTCTCCTTTCCTGAACGGAGACCTACGTCGGAACCTCTACGTACTTGGCTTGCCGTTTGACCTCACAAAGTGAGATCTATTGTGACACGGACATGTGACCCCTCAATGTCCCGTTCATCTCTAGGGCCGAGTTTTCCAAGATTTTCGAACCCTATGGAACCGTGACCCACGCCGTCATTCTGGCTACCTTGGACAGTGCTTCTCGTCGGCGTGGCTTCATCGTCATGTCGACCAATCAAGAAGCCAAGCTAGCAATGGAGACATTGTCGCGTACACAGATAAAGTTCTCTTTCGATTTAATTGGTGTTAAATTCATTCTTAATATTTGCCTCAGGGGACATATGCTTGATGTCTCGTGGGCGGTCGTCCAACGTTCCCAAGGTCCTGTGACCCACCATGATTAAACGTTGTCTGACCGGGCTCTAGGTTTCTTGGATGGAGCGGACCGCACAATGATGCTCGCTGTCTCTACACCTTCTTCTATTTCAGAACCAGACGGACTTTGCCCCATCCCTGCACTAGGAAACAGTGCCGGATCAGAGGACCAGATCAATGATCATTGGGAACTTAGCCACTTACCGACCTCGAAATTGCTGGTGTCCAACTTATCTACCATTTTGTTCACACAGGTCTCGGATTTGCACCCACTTTTTTATCCATTTGGGCCAATCAAAGCCATCAAGATTCTCGGATCATCGTCTGTCGGCGCCATGGGCACAACCATCACAGCCATGGTCGAATACGTGAATGTTTCAAGCGCACAAGAAGCGAAAGACGCCTTGCAATTCCAGTCGTATGCCGGACACCCTATCGAAGCCCACTATGTTTGCGACGCCAGTCCATCGATGCACACAAGATCTTCTACGTTCCTCGCTGGTTCACTTTTGGGGCACGGAAAAATCGCCGACATCGGTCTCAACCCATTCGCTATTCCATTCAATATCGGCTCACGTTTCTCCACGGGAAACCAGATATACAACTCCCGCTACAGTGTAGCAATCCCCAGTGGATTGCCTGGCGACGCCCCTCTTGCTCCACAGCCTTTTCCTGCGCACATGAGGCCCTACATGACGGACGCGATCTCTAGGTCAAGTTCTGCGACAAGTTCCAGGTAAGTGATTCGTACTAACCTTGACGAATCTTTTCTCGACACGATGCTAGTTGGAGCAACGATGGCCGTCCTCTCAGGCCCTCGCGCACACCAAGCTCTTCGTTCATCCGTGTCGATACCTATCCTTCGTATGCTTAGGACCATGGAACACAATGCCGTTGTAACTCCACACGTCCGTCAAGATGCTTTCACTCGCTGTATTAGATTTTTCCCCCTTCGTTCCATCGCGCGATAACTTTGAAGCCCAATTCTGGTCGCCACGTTGCCTCCCTTGGTGTGATAATATGGGATCATGTATATTCTTTTGTATAGCCCGGGACTGTGCGCTTGTATAAACGGTTGTGCGTTGTGATTGTATGTCTGCTTGTATGGTTGTGGATAGTAAACGTAATGTAATGAAGGATCGTCGACACTCGACCTCGCTGTCGTTCACGGTTCCTGTTGGTGTTTGTTGCGACATTTGGGCGTTTTTTCATACCGCGAGCACGTTGGATGGCTCGAGGGCTGGACGTCGCGTCGATCGTCTTTGCGTCCGGATGCAGCTCTACGATCGTCGTCGGTTGGACCAGTGGGGCGTGAGGATCAGCGACGGGATCTTGCAAAAGTATTTTCGACTCTGCCCACGCGACCGAGGTACGCGGCCTTTTATTTTTATTTTTTTCTCAAGGAGTAAACGGGAATGCGTACAGGACGATCGATCGTTGCCAAAAGTTGCACGAGCAGCGGGGTCAAAGGAGCACGATCCGTGGCACGCGCGTTGTACCAGAGTCATGTGCGCGAATCCGATTCAAACGTCTAGTAGTTATCGACGCGCCGCGTTGATTCAGGAGATTCCGCACGTTCGAGATCGGGTTCAGAGTCGAGCTCAGGTGACGAGGACCGTCGTGATCCATCTGGATGTCGAGCAACGATCGACGACTGGAGGTGTCACGGGAGTCGGAGTAGTAGCAAGCGCTCGGAGGAAACAAAAACGATCAATCGGCCGTCGCGTTCTTCCCGTCGAGACGATGGTGGACTCTCGTTCGCTCAGCGTCGACATTTGTATTTCCAATGCATTTTACCGGCAGGCAGACAAGGAAAGCAAAAGTAGAGGAAAAAAAAAGGAACCCTCATTGACCAAGAGGACGACTCCCGGGAGGAAGGTCCGCCGCAAAGAAGAAACGAGCACAACATGCACAGTAACAAGCAAGTAAATAATTCGACTGTCAAAAAGTATGAGAAGAAAAAAACAGGTTTGACTCGTGCTTTGATCGTCTGCGTGCGCGTCTACAAGGGGGGTAACGTGATAGAAGGGAAAGCGACGAGAGCGCTGGATGGGATCATGTAGAAGATGGATATTCGCCAACTCCAACTTCGTCCGGAGTGTCAGTACGTCAAAAGAGGTGAGCGATGAGGGTGATGGCGAGGACGGCAGCTACGGCCATGCTATGCATGCCATTGACGTTGGAAAGGGGAGCCGCGCCGCTGAGCAAGGTCGAGGCGTTGGAGTAAGAGATCGATGGGGTGTTCAATGACGAATTGGAGCTATAGACGTATGAGGTGACTCCTGGACCAGGGGGAGTGGTGTCGTTACATTGCACGGTGACGGATTGGTAGACAGCATAAAAGTGACCTGGCGGAAAATGAGACTCTGTCAGGGGGACATGATGGTGCTACGTACCGACAGAGACATAATCAGGGTCCGACCAGTTAATCATACCTCCACCCCATTGGACGGTGCCTTCAGGTTCAGAGGAGATACCGGCGGGCCAGATGCTGTGCGATCAGTCATCAGTTACAACCAGACGGTGAGCTATTCTCGGAGTTCTACCTGAGTTGGATACGGCTGGGAGTGTTGGGAAACTGGGTAACACCAGTGACGTTGTTGACACAATCAGACGCGAGCACGGTCCGCGTGACGTTGCCATCAACGGAGAAGGTCAAGGAATCAGGTTGCCAGTCGATCTGGTGGGACATGTTACATGGTGGGGCATTACTGGTGTGTTAAGGGAAACGTACAGCGTAATCGTGCCAGTTGTCATACGTATCCACGAGTCCAGTCTCGATGACACCGTTAGTAACGGGGGCTGCAAAAAAATTGTTTGAAAACGGAAGGGAGTGGATGTTGGACAAGCTTACGAATGACGCCTTCCCAAAAGTAGTTGGTTTGACCCTGGCTGGTGATGTTTCCGGGGAACTCCCAATCGATTTCATCTTTGATGCTACTCATGGTGATGGATGCGACGACGACACCCGCCCAACGGCCGGTTTTCACTGGAACGCGCGTGACCAATGAGATGGAGGAAAAGATGGATCAAACATACTACGGGTGGTGACTTGGCCATAGTGGACATAGCGAGTGGAGGAAAGTAAAGTACCACCGCCTTGCTCGGTCAGGGTAAGAGCAACGGCTGCCTCTCCGTCTGAGGTCGTGTTGAGGAAGGTGCCTTCCTGGAGCACCCAGTCTGCAGGAAATTAGTAAGTAGTTATTGATAACGAATTCAGGTTGGACTACCATATTCGCTTGCGTTGCCATTAAAGTAAGTGTAGTTAGATAGGACGCGGGACGTGTCGGTCAAATTGTACTAGAAAAGGTGAGCATTAGTGGTTATATTAGGAGTTCCATCTTACGGTGCCACTCTTGCATATGGGGCTCGGCATGCAGGAGTTGAGGGAGTGAGAACCGAGGGGGTCGCATCCTCCTAGACAATACTACTGTGGATCAGCACGGTGTGAGTCGAGGGGGACACGTGGGACTGACATAACCAACTCCGCAGAATCCATATTCGCCTGATAAGTCGTGAAGAGAGTAGAAGAGGGGACATCAGATATGGAGCTTACTGCAGCAGGGAAAGTCAGACGAGCATGGGTTCGTGCCGTTGCTGTTTTGTGGGGGTGATCGACAAATGGTCCCGGGTAAAAAAGAACAATAGCGTACCAGGTCGCTCCTTGTGCGGCGAGGGCGGTGGGCAGCAGCGAGGCGAGGAGAGGTAAGGCGGGGAGGAGGGCAAACATACCAGGGCAGGGAAAGGAGCGTGGGTGGAGGTCACAAAACAAATAGCAAATGGGACCCTTGTTGTGTCTCCACGCCCTTATGTTTACATTGGTTAGAATTACATACAATGAACACGAGCCAATTCAAAATAACGTTGTAGGTATCCTATATCAGTCTAATTTTAGAGCTGTTCTCACGTGATCCATATTTATTATCCACAACATGCCACAACGACGCGATAAATTCACCCGCACCGCGTCTCGTCGCGTCTCCCATCATGCCATCCCAGAAACCCGTCGAGAAACAGCCGTCCACCGACAACATGAAGCAAAAGAGCCTCATGAACTTTTTTGCAAAGCCTGTAGCCAAGCCCACGAAACCGGCCCCTCAAGTACCATCTCGTCCCGTGCCAGCGGCTTCCGACCTGGAAGGCAGCGTCAAGGACACGCCTCCAACGAGCGACCCCATTGATGTGGACATGCTCTCAGACGATGGTCCCAAGTCCTCAGCTAGAAGCAAGTCGGTAAGCTCATTAAGTTTCTCCCACACGTTGCTCCACTTCGCGTGTTTTTATTAGATCCGTCACAAGCGCAAAATTTTCATTGCAGACTCCGACGACGACCAGGATGAAAACACGACGAGCCGAAGCAAATCTTCTGTGTACCGCACCTCCTCTCCTGATTACCATGATAGGTCGTCTCCTTCCCGAGGTCAATCTCGTGGTACCTTGCCAAGACTGTACCTGACTGAATGCCTATTAACCAGGTCGGCCCAAAAAGCCGCGCATGTCTGTCCTTTTCTCTGACGACGACGAATGTGACATTTCTACTTTCGGGTCTCGCTTATCAAAATTCAAAAAGTCCCCGGTAAAACATTGTATGTGCTGTACATATTATTAGTTATTTTACGCTAATTTTATATCTCAGCACGTCCGTCCCGCTCCAGTTCTCTGGCAGATGATGACGACTTTATCGTCCCTGATGATTCTGATGAGGAACCACGTGGCCGCTCTTCCTCTCGCGCTTCCTCCAGGACGAGTGTCTCTCACAGGTCGTCTGGACGTTCTTCGCTTCATGACGATGATGACGAGGACGAGGACGAGGAAGAGCCCAAGTCAAAAAAATCGGCTTCCAAACGTCCCGCTCCTAAAAAGGTGTCCACCGAAAACCACAACGCTGGCAGTGCGACCTCCAGTTTCTTGACCGCAGCCGAGCAGCGCACTCAAGAGAAAAAGACCGAGAAGAAAGCTACTGAGGATCCATTCAGTTTCTTACAGGACGTCAGAGATGTAGGTCTTTTCTCCCCAAGACTACTTGTTATCTTACAGAGTCTATAGAAAGATGGTGTACGTCCGAATGGGCCCGGGTACGACCCCCGTACTTTGTACATCCCGAAAAAAGTGTGGGCCGAATTCACACCCTTTGAAAAGCAGGTGGGTCACTTCAGAAAGTAAACGATATATGCCTCATTTCTACTCTTCTAGTTTTGGGAGGTATGGTATTGGAATACTCTTACCCTTGTGTCTGCATGCCATGATGCTTTTGTTGTCAGATCAAGCAAAATCATTTTGATACGGTATTTTCATCTCTTTTCCGTGCCTTTCACAGTAGCTCTAATATCATCTAAGATTCTGTTCTTTCAGAAAGGGTACAGTGGTTTTATCCTCTTTACTTCTGAGCTGCTGGAACACACGCATTATTTTCTAGGAAGTTCTTGGAGGTGTGTATGACATGCAACTGTTTTATTTGAGCTGACATGTTCGCAGCTGTATGAAGAAGATGCACGCACCGGTCATAGGGAATTTGATTTAAAGCTCACGCAGAGAGTGAAAATGTCCATGGTATGCGAGTTCCCGTATTTTTTCAGTTATCTTTGTAAGAAAATTTAAAGGTTGGTGTTCCTGAGTCGTCATTCAACTTTTGGGCCGCGTGAGTGTTGCTTCTGTGACGCATATAACCACTGAGGATTCAATGATTATGCAGCAAATTCCTTGCGAAAGGTGAAACAGTCGTTCCTAACAGACGCATATACTAACGTTACGTGCAGGCTACAAGGTCGGTCGGGTCGATCAATCAGAGACCGCCCTTGGCGCAGAGATGCGCATGGCCAAATCAAAAGGTAAACCTTCTGATGACAAAGGCAAGGATAAAATCGTGCGAAGGTGTGTTAATACTCGTGATCGCTTGAACTAGTGTTGATCTACCAACAGGGAGCTCAACAAGGTTTATACAAATGGAACCCTCGTCGACGAGGAACTGCTTACAGACGAACAAGCTGGTCATTGCATCTCCATTCGTGAGGACCTTGATACAAAGAAAGGCGGTAGCTTCGGTATTTGCGTATTGGACAGTGCGACGTCGCAATTCAACCTGAGCTCTTTCGAGGATGATGTTTGCTTCACAAGACTAGAGACATTAATCAGACAGCTGAGGCCAAAGGAAGTGATCTTCACCAAGGTGACATCCCGTGTTTGTTATGTTGCGGTGTCGCTGACTGTGATGGGAAATCCAAGGGTAACTTGTCCGTGACGACAGTACGCCTTTTGAAAGCTATACTGCCCTCATCGTGCCTTTGGACGAGCCTTCGTGACGTCGAGGGCTTCTCATATGAGCAGACTTTCGTAGAACTGAATAAGATGTTCTGCGGAGATGAGGACGAATCCATGGACGAGGAAGGACTCCTCAGCGATACTGTACCCGACACCATCCGAGACATGGCTGGTTGTCGGCCCGCCATGGAAGCACTCGGAGCGATGGCGTGGTATCTCCGCCAGCTCAATATCGACAAAGATTTGTTGACTATGAAGAATTTCAACATTTATGATCCTATGAAAAGGGGCCAGAACCTGGTTTTAGATGGCCAGACCCTCGGCCATATTGAGGTAAAGGGGATCAAATTAGCTTCGTTTGGCAGTGGCTCACGTCTTTGGGCAGGTATTACAAAATAACGAAGGCACAGATGAAGGGTCGCTTCACAAACTACTGAATAGGTGTATCACTCCGTTTGGTATGTCCATCGCTGCTTTTAGTTCACCCGTGCTTCGGTGTGACGTCTACCCGATAGGGAAGAGACTCTTTAGAATATGGCTTTGCGTTCCTTTGCGTGTTGTGAAAGACATCAATGACCGGTGATCACGCAGTTCCTTAGGTTTTTACCATGATTAATGTCCGTCTTTTGGCAGACTTGATGCTGTTCAGGAACTGATTAACCATGGGACATTCGAGGAGGAATTCACGAAACTGGTGAAGGGCCTTCCTGATCTCGAACGCATCATCTCTCGGATACACGCGAAGAGCTGCAAAGTGAAAGATTTCACCAAGGTACTTTCGGTGTGTGAATTCCAGATATCCGTCTATTTTGCCGCGGTGATGAGATACCGACGCCGTCCTCAGGCATTTAAGAAGCTCAACGAAGGTCTTTCATACCTAGCAGACAATTCTGAATCTTTCGAGTCCAAGACGATTCTCGGCTTGTTGCGATCCGCACCAGATCTCAAACCTCACCTGAAGAATGTAACGTCACGGTTCACCATTGACAGAGGTAGGCAATAAGACTTTTGTGATATCGATTTCTTATGTGTTCCAGAAACGGATGAATTACTTCCTGTTGACGGAAAAGATGAGGCGTATGATGGTGTGGTGGAAGAAATCACGAACCTAGAGAAGGAACTTGATGGGCAGTTGAAGAAGTTTGAGAAGAAACTTGGGTAGGCTTGGGATGTGATAGGCAACTGATCGTCCTTACATTTTTCCCCCTAGACGTTCTCTATCTTGGTGGCACAGCGGGACAGGGAATAAGGCAAGCATTAGTTTTTATATTCACTGGAAAATATGTGACGGAGATTCCAGGAAATTTATCTCGTCCAAACGAAGGCCACTGAAAAAAATATTCCCGACGACTGGGTACAGAGTGGCGCCACCAAGGTGGGGTCTGTTGTGTGATGTCCCTTCCGCCCGCTTACCAAACTGCTTAGGCTGCCAAACGCTGGGTTGTGCCTTCCTTGCAGCCGACTATCCGCGCATTGAAAGAAGCGCGTGAAAACCGTACCACTGCTATCAAAGAATTCAAAGGACGGCTCTTCGAGGAATTTGACACCGACCGCGGTGTATGGCTTCGGGCTGTTCGCGTCCTCTCCGAGTTAGATTGTTTGTTCTCACTCGCCAAGGCTTCTGTCGCGATCGGGGAGCCTTCCTGCAGACCCGAGTTCGTGGAAGGGGATGCAGCCTTTATCGACTTCAAAGAACTAAGACATCCAACATTGGCGGAACTGAAGTCCAGTTTTATTCCAAATAATATCAAACTCGGTGGAGATGTGGGACGGATTGCTCTGTTGACAGGTGAGCTGAGACGCGTTGGTCGAATTTTCATCGCTGAGGCCCGTCCGCAGGTCCAAACATGGGGTGCGTGATCGTCCATGTTGTCTTCCCTTGCTGTCAGACTGACGAATCGTCCCATTAGTGGCAAGTCTACGGTCAGTCTGAGAGAACTCCAGTGAACCATTGGCTTAATTCTTCATAGGCTATGAGAATGACAGCGACTGGTGTGGTACGAATAAGTTTGTTGTTGCGTCGAGAGAGGGGCTCACTGTCGCATAGATCATGGCACAGCTTGGAATGCGAGTCCCTGCTCAATCGGCTCGGTAAGTTGGATGAGCGTGACTCTGAGGATGCCTGCTCATCGAAACCAACAGGCTTTGTCCCGTCGATGCAATACTTACTCGCATGGGAGCGTACGATAACATGTTTTCGAATGCGAGCACTTTCAAAGTTGAACTGGACGAATGGTGAATTTCCATGAATTTCTGCCGCAAAAAAATCGTTGACGGATGCTTGCATAGCTGCAAGGTTTTGCGCGAGGCTACTCCTCGTTCGCTGGTCATTCTGGATGGTGAGAAGATTAGATGATTCATTTATTTCGCTGACTGGTCTTCAGAACTGGGTCGAGGGACTTCAACCTACGTAAGTTTACTTGCTTTCCAGGATTTCGAAAATGTACTCAGCTCTGGTGATCTGTAGGATGGAATGGCGATTGCTGGTGTAAGTGGACATATATCTTGTCCTTGCCCTTGGTGATATATTGTATGGGTAGGCCGTTTTGCACGAGCTCGCTACACACACGCTTCCGCTAGCGTTCTTCGCCACGCACTACGGTTCGCTTACGGACGACTTTGCGTATCACCCCAACATTAGGAATATGTACATGTCGACGAGTCTCGACGATGAACAGAAAATGGCAAGTTCTTGTGTCTTTGTGTCTTCGTATACTGAGCGGTCCACGCTAGCTCATCTTCCTCTACAAACTCGTCGATGGCGTCGCTTCCTCTTCGTTTGGTACCCACGTCGCCAGCTTGGCCGGGGTGCCTTCTGAGGTCGTCTCGAGGGCGGGGGTTATCTCGGAGGACTTTGCAAAACAATTCAAAGCACGGATTGATGGCAAGAAGAAACAGCTTGCGTCGAAACTTCCTCTCGTTGCCCAGGCCGATTTCAAATACTTGATGGCATTGATGAATGGCGATGCCAAGTTGCCCGATGATCCGTACAGGAAACGGGAATTGTTGAGGATGTTGAAGAGCAGCGTGAGAGCCTGCTTGTCCTGAACGTTGCACGACTTTTTTTTTCCTCTCTGACCTTGCTGACCACACCATATCATCGCGCTCTGCACTCAAGTTTATACCTGCTCCATCTCCGCAATAATGTTGTCTTGTAGTATAGTTATCAAGTCGATTATAGTGTCGTGTGCTCTATCGGAAATGAGCGGGGATATCTCGCTGGTGGATTACCGATTGATCCGGAGACGTCACCATCTGCGGCGAGATTAGTACAGCGGCGAATCCGTTGACGAACTCGAGCAATGTTTGCGGGATCTGTC
>JBBPSN010000063.1:0-13650 GCA_038093615.1 Austroboletus olivaceoglutinosus | reverse complement strand
CGCGATTGCGAGGAAAGTGAGATCGGCACAGCGCGAGAGCAGCATGATCAGGCCCTTGGGCGTCACGCACGACACGACACCCCAGCCCGAATATCCGTTGAGATGGAGTTCATTCAGCTTTGGCCAACATGTTGTCAGTGTCTTGATTGCTTCGTCGTCAAGAACGATGTCGCATGGCACCTCCAAATAGAACGTGAGTATGCTGGAGACGGCGAGCAAGGACTGGAAGGTGGAGAGCATAATTTTGCGACGTAGGTGGGGGTGACGCTTTCCATGCGTGACCAGCGCAAGATGCGACAACTTTTTTGAACCGCACGCAGTGACCAGTGCCAAGAAAAACAGACGAAACGTGTCTGGGGTAGGCGTGTTTGTTATGTTAAACGATAGCTTTTCCGGTGTGAACTGCAATGGCTTGAGGAGGTATATCAAGGATTGAAGTGAACTTGCATTCAACTGCAGCGTGTGGAGGGATGCAAACACAGAGGGCATCAGATGGGGCAATAATTTCTCCACCTGGAAGTCGGGTTCTTGCTCCAGCGTCAGTTTGGCCAAAGAGGGGAGATAGTAGATGTGCGCAGTTGCAGCTTCATTGAGTGTAGGACATTCAAGTGATTCCAGCAAGTGCAAATTTAAGATCATGTCAGACAAGATCTTCTTGTCATTGGCATCGAGCACGTCATCCGGTGTGATGGTGAGATGCTTCAATGATGAACAACTGGTGCCGATAGGACTGAGGATTGACAGCTCGAAGGAGTGCAATGCATAAGATCGCAGATGGAGTGAGGTGAGAGAAGGTGAGAGTAGCAAACGCACGAGCGATGCATACTTTCGATTCAGGTCACCCCAACTGAGCTCTTTCAAGTAAGGGATGAGTGGGCCAAATGTTGGGGGATTCGAAAGTGCAACAATAACGTCGTCACTCAGACTCTCGCCACCATCGTATTGACGTAGGATCCGTACCCGGGTAGAGTGTTTGAAGAAAACTTCCCAGTCCCTTCGTGACATGGGTCGTCGAAATATCTACCATTTATCCATCCATGAGCTAGTAACTGAGAGCACGAAAGGACGCACCACTATTCCGCTACCCTTGGGACTAGTTTTAATCTTCCATAAGTCCCGAGGTAGACACTTGATGAGGAAGTCGAACGAATCCAATTTTGCCCACAAGACGTCGAGAGCAACATTGTGAAATGCACGACAGGTGCGGGCAAGCCCGGCTAGAGTGGTGAGGTGATCCGGGTCATCTTTGTCCTTGTAGATTTCACAGAAGACCGTACGCTGCACCTCGGCGATGGAAAAGCACCGGTGCATCTTGCGAGTTGCGGACAAGGTTCAAGCATCAAATAAGCTTGGCAATCCAGTGCCAGTACTTTACGTGTTACCTGTTTAAGGACTCAATGCCATGAGGGACGATCGAGGGCGGACTGAGGACGCACGAAGATTGCAGCACTGAGCCAATCAAGAACAAGTTCAATAGTATTCTCACATTCAGCTTCAAATTGTTCTCGACATTTTGATGCTTGCTGGCACGACCCGGGAATCTTATTTCGAATTGTGTGATTGGGGAGTACCACGTGTCCTAGTAGATAACGGTGGTACTAGTGGTCGTTGCCCTGTCGGCCGACGAACAGTCCTTTAATCCACCTTGTTTTCTAGCGAGTTCATGATGGAGCCTTGGATACCACTGCTACGACATCATGGCGACTGGGATTTTCTTTTGCGCCATGCTCCTACGCCCTATAATTGATTCCATCGAACACGATCAAATATTCATCGAATTCATCGAATCTGTAAAACGTAAATTGAAATGGCAAATGATTTGGAAGTTCTGACTCCGAACCGACTCGCCATAGGCACAGCCACAGTGTATAGTAAATCGCATTTCGGGCTGTTCGCGCTAGGGTGTGGGGAAGCTACGGCACAGAGAGAGAATGAAGAGGGCTGGCTGAGAGAATGCTCGGCCAGGGGTAGGACGAGGGAAGGGCAGCACCGCCATTCCAAGGGGTCGATTGGTCTATCCGACCAATCAGGACCATAGCATTGACCTATATTCAACGGCGTTGACCGAGGACAGAACCTTGCAAAGCAAGGTAATATTATTACTCGTCTTAAATCCCCGCCGGATTATCGACAGTTTATGTTCCCATCACTCCTTCACGCATATACACGGTGGCTCAAGCAAATGACAGTACCTTGAATAGGGCAGAAGAGTCTCGAGTGCCGAAGTTGACAACGACTACTGCAACTGCCAACCGAAGCTGCACACCCTCAAATTTGGGTGTGTCTGGCTTGACCAACAGTGTGCCTATTAGTCATGACGACTCGACTGCGAAAAAGGCTGACTCACATGTTGTGGCAACAACAGTTGAACAAAAGGTGTGTCCAAACTGCCATGGTACACAGATTGAATAAATTATGATGTGACTAGTATCTCGCAGATCAAGGAATTGACTACGACAAATGCCGACTCTGTAGCACCGCCGGCGCCTATATTCAACTGCCCTACTACATCACTTGTCTCAGCCATTGTCGACATCGTGGATGGGATTCAGCAGCCTACTAAGGTTCTAGGTTAGTAGGCTACATATTTTATCAGTCACAGTGTTAACCAGGTCTTTTAGCTGACGAAATTAAACTCGTCCTCCGTCATCTGAAAGCATATCAACTTGAACCGAGAGTAATGTATAGTACTTCACTACGGAAGCCAGCTAACAAATTGCGTAGATTATGCAGTTGAATCCTCAGGAGTATGGTGTGGTTAGCCACACCACGACGGAAAAGTTCAACCGTCATGCACAACTGGCGAGGTATGCTCCAATCTCCGTGTTTACAAACGGCACTAATATTTCTCAAGAATGGCTTATTTCCCTCGCGATTGCGAACTCATTTTATACAGCCCCCTTCCGTGCCATGAACAAATCATCGGCGATTTTCATGCGGACTATTCTGCGATCATGCGTTCGTTGCCTATCAATCATAGGCTGATCAAACTTGATACATTCGGGAATAACTCTTTTCCCAGTGAGCAAATCCATGCCATTCCCGACTTTCAAGTCGTTTTCCAGCGTTTCTCCTCCGGAACCAACTATACTCCGATGGTGCTGTGGGTCGGAGAGTGCGCGTTCACTCAACACCGCAACGTTGCCATCAGGAAGTTGAAGGCCTTCGTCTTGGCCAATCCGGAGATAGAGATTGCATTCTTGATTTTGATCAAAGAAAATTCACGGTTCGAACGACCCTCACCCAACTCACGTACTGCCGAAGCCCTTCGCAGCCGTGATAAGCAGAATCTCGCAAGCTTTCTCCCACCATATTCACATGCATCGTCGTTCGGACCTGTTGTTGTAGAAGGCCACACGTGGATCCATGTAACCGAAATCTCATAGAAATTGATAGCAGTCATCCACTCACCTGTCGCAAGGCTGTCGACGACGTTGGTTTGGGCTTTGTGGGGTTCTAGAAAGAGACGTCGTACTCTGTTTCCCTGATCAAGGCGTGCAGGTGCTTGACGAGGTGTTGGTATATGAATCGGAGTCGCCTAGAACACGATGAGCTGGACTGACGGGACTGGAAAGGTTGACTTACAGGTTAGGCGTCTGTCCGACCAACAGCAAGAGGTTTGCCGTTAGTGTCAGCGCTATCTGGCAGCTAGGGGAGGGCGTGGGAGGGAAGGAGCGAACTGGCAGATCAAAGGAAGGGATAGGCAGCCATTGGAGGAGGCGCGCTTGATGGTGTCCTGCGTCGGACCTTGCGAGTAGACGTGAGCTATTTGGGTACTACGAGATGGTAGCAGCTGCGAGCGAGTCGGTAAAGAGTAGTCGGGCTGATACATTCTCGATTTGCTGAGAACGTACAACAGCCGCTGTATTCCTCTTGTCGTGCTGTTGATATGTCGCACGCACACCCTTGCACAGGCTGCTGACTCTCGTTCCCACTCACCTTGCTCATCGTGTTCGATTGGGAACGGTCGTCTCTATTGCGCCACGCAACATCAATAATTGATTCCATTGAATCGGGCAAGTCGCGTTGACCCGGCCTACTACATATGAAACAAGATCCAGCGGCGATCCCAGATAAGAACGCCAGCGTATTTCCACCGGAACCATCACCAGCATCCTCTCAGTTAACATGGATGACTTTGGTCAGACGCAGGACACCATCAAGCGTGCCTCTTCCAATGGCATTCCTGTTCCTTCCTTTGATCTGCCGGTTCGCTCCTTCGAATCCACCACGGGTCTGCTTACTAACGCTCCCCCTTAGCTGCCGGAAAACGCTGACACCATAACGGCAAACCTCTTGTTGTTGGTCGGACAGACTCCTAACCCGTAAGTCAACCTTTCCAGTCCCATAGTCTCCCTCATCCTATTCCAGACGGCTCCGATTCATATACCAACACCTCGTCAAGCACCTGCATGCCTTGGTCAAGGAAATCGAGTATGTCATCTCGTTTCTACAGTACTTTGTCCAAGATAAATGTCGTCGATAGCCTCACGACAGACGAATGGATGGCCGCCATCGAATTCTTGACGCGCGTCGGAAAGATGAACACACCTCAGCGCCCGGAGATGATCCTCCTCTCCGACGTGCTCGGCGGTTTCGCCTTGGTCGATGCCATCAACAACCCCACCATCGCTGGTTCGACAGAGAGCAGCCTCTTAGGCCCATTCTTTACCGATGATACTGTGGAAGGTAAGTCGTCGCGCACATTGGCAACCCCATTTCAACCTCACGCATGTTCAACGTCCCCCAGTCGAATGTGGCGGCTCGATCGCTTCAGAAGGCAAAGGAAAGTACATGTATGTCGAGGGACGTGTCTTGACGACAGCTGGCGAGCCCATCGCAGATGCTACAATCGAGACATGGGAAGCAGACGATGACGGTGAGGCCAATGATGATGAGTGACAATATTGGCAGACCATTTACTCTGAATGTGTACAGGGTTGTATGATATGCAATATGCAGACAAAACACAACCCGATTGTCGTGGACGAGTGTACACCACCAAAGACGGTAGCTTTGGTTATCGCGCTGTCGTTCCGCCTTCTTATGCAATTCCGGGCGACGTGAGTCCCCTCTGCCATCTTTCTTTGCCTTGGATGCTGATCGTCGATTCAAGGGTCCCGTCGGCGAGCTGTTGATATCCCAAGCACGTCATAACATGCGTCCCAGCCACCTACACCTCATGATCGAGGCGCCCGGTTATCGCAAACTGGTTACGGCATTGTACCCTGATGAGTGTCCGTACGTGACGAGCGATTCCGTGTTCGGTGTCAAGAAGTCGCTCGTAGTGGTATGTGATTGCATTACCTCTTGCACTGGAAAACTCACCGTCGACCTCTATTTCTGCAGAAGTTGGTGGAAATAAACGACGACGACGAGGCCCGCAAGCGCGGATTCCCAAAGGGCGGCTCCTTCAAGCTTTTGAAGTATGATATTGTCCTCGTTTCAGAGGAAGAATACCAGCGCGCCCGGAAATTGGATATCAGCGAATCGGAACAATGACGGTCGTGTGTTCTTTACTTATAAACAGGACCGATGACACACGTTTCATTCTCCAATAGCCCTCTATCTCCTTCATTTTCTTGTACTATCGGGTTTACGCGGCAGGGGTCGTCAGAACCATATCGCCAGTGTGTTATACGTAGTATGCTAAAGCGCTCTATCGAGCAGGCCGATCATTGATACCATATCATAGGGATGAAGGCAGTGGGCGAGTCTACTTAGATCTACCCGTCGACACAGCTTTAGGTTAAACGTGGGAAATGTCTTGGCAGTACAGTACTTGCATGTTTCAATGCCAAAACCGAGCCGCTGCCTATTGATGTAGACTCGGAGGAGTAAGGTAAGCGCACCAAGCGGATCGCACGATTTCGCCAGGCCAAGGTCGTCGAGAGACTCTGCAGACACGAGGGCTACGACGAACATAACATCTAGATGGGTCTACACTCGAATGTCCATGCGCACGCACGCACGGCAGCCCTCGAACCTGAATGCATCGACTGTCAGACATTCTCAATTTTCTGAGAGTGTATAATAGTCGCTGCATGGTTCTTTGCTACTCGTCCTCGTCCTCACCCGTGCTTGGGATATGCACGCACACGGTCGAACGTATACGCTCGCGCATTCTCGTCTTCGCCCCATGTAAACCCACGCTAATCCTCATTTTCGCCCCAGTCTCCCCCCGTTCTCATGCCATGCACATACAACCTTACTCATCGCGCTCGATTCTGTGGGAACGGCCGTCTCTATTGCGGTATAGCAGCATCTTTGCCTGCCAATCTCCCTATAACTGATTCCGCTGAACGCGGTTAATACTCTATCTGTCTGCAAGAGCCTCCAAACCGTCATGAGTCATGACCGCGATGACCCGGTTTACTACATACGAAACAAGATCCTGCGGTTGGTTCCAGATAAAAACGTCAACGCATTTCGACCAGGACCATCACCAGCATCCCTTAGTCAACTTTGGCAACTTTGGTCAGACGCAGGACACTGTCAAACGTGCCGTCTCCAGTGGCATATCGGTCGTCTCTATTGCGGCATGGCAGCATCGTGTCAATCTCCCTTGCAAGCGGCCGGCCGAATATATACCTGATTCCATTGAGCGGGGCTATTCGAGCCACGTCTGCCAGTACCTCATGACCGCGTTGACCCGGGCTAGCATGTGAAACAAGATCCGGTGGTCCTGGATAAAAGCGCCAACACACTTCGACCAAAACCATCACCAGCATCCACTTAATCAACATGGACGACTTTGGTCAGACGCAGGACACTGTCGAGCGTGCCTCCTCCAATGGCATGCCTATCCCTTCCTTTGATCTGCCAGTTCGCTCCTTCGAATCTACCACGTGTCTATCTGCTCATGCTCCCCTAGCTACCAGACAGCGCTGACATCATAACGGCGAACCTCTTGCTGTTGGTCGGACAGACGCCTAACCCGTAAGTCAACCTTTCCAGTCCCGTAGTCACCCTCATCCTATTCCAGACGGCTCCGATTCATATACCAACACCTCGTCAAGCACCTGCACGCCTTGATCAGAGAGACCGAGTATGTCATCTCTTTCCAGGCCCCCACAAGATCCAAACCAATGTCGTCGACAGCCTCACGACAGACGAATGGATGACCGCCATCGAATTCTTGACGCGCGTCGGCCAGACGTGCACGCCTCTTCGTCAGGAGATGATCCTCCTCTCCGACGTGCTCGGCGTTTCGGCCCTGGTCGACGCTATCAACAACCCCACCATGGCAGGGTCGACGGAGAGCAGCGTCGTGGGCCCCTTCTTTACCACAGATGCCGAGGAAGGTCAGTCGTCGCGCACGTTGGCAACCCCATTCCAGACTCACACATGTTGTCCCTCAGTCGAATTCGGCGGCTCCATCGCTTCGGAAGGAAAAGGAGAGTACATGTACGTCGAGGGCCGCGTTTTGACGACCGCCGGCAAGCCTATCGCAGATGCTACGATCGAGACGTGGGAAACAGACGATAACAGTGCGGCCGACGATGAACAGCGATCTACTGCAGACCGCTTACCACTACCGTGTACAGGATTTCACGACACGCAATATGCCGACCGAACCCACCCCGACTGTCCTGGGCGGGTGCGCATCACAGAAGACGGCAACTTTGGTTATCGTGCTGTCGTTCCGTCTCCTTATCCTATTCCGGGCGACGTGAGTTTTTTTCTCTGGCGTCTTTCTTCGTCTTGGATGTTGATCTCCCAATTACGCCATAACTGCATCTCTTGATTGAGGCGCCCGGTTATCGCAAGCTCACTACTGCATTATACCCCGAAGGGTGTCAGTACATGACGAGCGATCCCGTGTTCGGCGTCCAGAAGTCTCTCGAAGTAGTATGTAGTTGCATTTCCCCGGCTGCCATAAAGGAACTCGGGATCATACTCTAATTCTGGCAGAAACTGGTCGAAATACACGACGAAGAGGAAGCGCGCAAGTACGGATTCCCAAAAGGCGACTCCTTCAAGCATTTGAAGCACGTCATCGTGCTCATTTCGGAAGAAGAATATCAGCGCACCCGGGAACAGGCTATCAGCGAATCGAAACATGTCGTGGCGGCGTAGATTTCAGCCCCCCGACTCTGACGTTTCGTCGACCCGATAAGTCGGCTCTGTATTCTGTAAAATCATGTGTTTTTCCAACTACATATTACCTTGCTTGCAAGCTGGACATCATTGACAGTCCCTATCAATAGAAGTAAATAGAGTCTGAGTAAACACAACCACGTTGTACTACAGCAGCCTTGCAAACTAGTAATGAGTTTGACTGTGGAGACTCGTATACAAGTTTTTGGACGATTTATCATCAACGCAGAGGTCGAATTTCTCCATGTATACTTGCTACGAAGCACCAACAGGTCGATCGATAGATACAAAGACCCACAGTGATATACATAGTGGGACGCTGGAGAATCGGCATACGAGTCTAGACCCGCCGACACAACTTCACGCGAGGATTCGAGGGCGTCAATGTAATACCTGTATGCCATTTCAGCAACGCTTCCTTTTGCACCTCGAACGGCTTGCCCGCGAGATCGTCGGGAACGTGTATCGTGTACCGACGCACGACGCTCGCGAGGATCCCGACCATCTCTGCGAGCGCGAATCGCTGACCTATACACGACCTCGCGCCGCCCGAGAACGGCAAGACTGCTGAATTTAGCGTACTGTGGAGCGGACGGCGGAACTAGGCGCTTACATCCGTTTCTCGGCCACTGATAGGACGGCGTGTCCACGAAGCGTTCCGGCTTGAACTCGGCGGCGTCTAATCCCCAACACAGAGCTGCGGCGCGGAGCATGTTAAAGTGTTGTAAGCACGGTCTCGTAGGACGGGGACTCACTGCTCATGTGCAAGGCCCAAATGTCCATGATGACGAAGCTCCCCGCAGAAACGGCCATCGAGAATTTGCCGGTTTCGACGGGAGGACGATCCTTGGATCCAGGGGTGAAGTATGTACCGGGCAGCACGGCGTCTTTGGTCACGTATTTTCCTATACGCGGTTCCGCGGGGAACAAGCGGAGTGTTTCGCGGACGCATGCGATCGTGTATTCCTTGAAACGCTGTTAGTACATACCGTTTCGGCAAAGAGCGAAGAAAGAGGGCTACAGACGAGCTTGTCCATGTGTTCTCTGTGGTTCTGTCCCGTATTTCGGTTGGACGCGTTCATAAGGGGTCGGCGAGAAGCTTACCGTCATTAATTGTGTGAGAGGTGCACCTGCGGGCCATGCGTGGGCAACTTCCTCGTAGATCTTTCGTTGACAATCCGGATAAAGGGCTAATAATACAAACGCGAAGCAGAGACTGTGAGCAGAGGTTTCTACAGCAAGAAATCAGCTTCAGGACGACCTGAGCATTCCACGATGCGAGATGAACGAACCATGTCCAGCAAGAAGGAAAGTCTAAAGGACAAAGAGATGGTTGAGCGGTGCGCAACGGATACCAGCTTCGTGCTCACGAATATGTTTGACAGCATTTCGCCTTCAGTCAACCTCTTCGCATCGCTGTCCTGATTCATGTTAGCTTCAACGAGGTTTCGTAACAATGCTGCCCCCGAAGCCCCGGCAGGTTCGCCAGATGTGATTTCAGTATGTGCAGAGGCGACGAGATCCAGCATGTGTATTCGTAAATCATCAAACGCAAGCTGCGTCAACAGCGCACGCGAGGAAATATAAGGCACTTTGATTATCGACACGAGCTGATAAAACCAAGTCGGTAGTAAAGCTCTGAAGATGACATTGTCGACCGAGTTTATGACTGCGGATCGGAAAGGAAGTTTGCACCCTGGGGGTGGTTCCGCGGTCGATTCGGCAGTCCAAGACACTCGTCTACCGAAGCCTGCGGTGGCAATAATGAGAAGCGTCAACTGAAGCTAATGTCAACCCGGCTTCCGAAATGTAGGTTTGTGTCCCGCACCTGCCTCATGGGTTCCGACACATTCAGAGCATTTTCCGGACCAGCAGCGTCCAGCTCTTGGAACCACTCGTTCACCACACGAAGCGTTTCCGACCAGACAAGAGCGACGTTAGTCTTGGAATACGCAAGTCAGACAAACAAAGGTAAACTGAGGAAGCGTATGGCTTGCCTCGTTGAAGGCGGACATGGCCACTGAGCGATGTCGTTTCCAGTCGGATCCCTCCACGCTGACGACATTTTTCCCATAAATATTGAGAAGCTCGTACTCGGCCACGTCCTTTTGGAAAGTGAATCGATCAGCCGCGATTTGCTTCACTGCCTCGGCGTCTGCCAGCCAAAAAAAGGACTGAGCCGCCCAAACCCGGACGGTCGCGAAGGACGTGGCTCGGTATCTCTCGTAAGCTGGATGCGTCAGTTTGAGGTGACGTGCGGGGAGACGAGGACGTACACGAGAATTTCGCCGCGTAGTATCCAGCCATGCCCGGTCGAGGGAACTTGGTACCTAGTGCTACAGCCACGACGTTAATCGCATGGATCCATAGCGGCGCACGACCGGGGTAATCCCTGCGTACAAGTCGATGAAAGTTGAGAACGATGTTCGGCGCTATCGCCGGCCCGCAACCATACCTTATCCTTGCAAAGGCCTCCCGTAAAGCCAGCACCTTGCCCACGGCAAGCTTGACGACGACCAGAGCAATGCCAGATACGACCCAACGTTGAACCAGAAGGGATTGTGAGATGCCCATGGTGCGTCAGGCAGAGCGCCTATAAGTGGGCGAATGTTTGCTGGTGATTTTTCTATTTGCTGTTGTCAAGCCGCGACCGACAACGTCATACAGCCGACGGAACTTGGGAGAAGAGTTTTGCCAGAGATTAGTAGGTGATGATCCTGCGAGACTCCCGGGTATTGAAGAAGGTATTTTACCTGCTTGCCAGGTTCACTCAGTGAATAGTTTTAGATCCACCGCGCCATTGCCACTGTGACCATGGGCACACGATCCCGACTCCGAGGCAAGGACCCAGGGTTGTATTTCACACGCATATCAGTCCTTTACTTGGATGTGTCGCAAATGCCTCCGCTACGCGTATTTGCAGTTGTCACTAGAACGCTGTCACGTATAATGTGCCCACAAACCTTTGGTGAGTACATGATTGTACTACGTACAGCACACGCCTTTGACGTGGCAACTCATAATAGACTCCAGAATGGGAGTCGGGTAGAAAGTGGGTAGGCTCAACTTTCTTGGAGTACGGACCAATGACATGATCATTTATAGGTCAGCGCTCAAAAAACGCGCCTCAAGTCGCATTCTCAAAAGCTATATAAATAGTGCGATCTCTCGTCCGTCGACAGTCCTAATCCAAATCCACAACGCGGTCGCATTTCGAACATATCCATGGAGACTGCCCAAGGTATAAAGTATCGCTCTAACCGCGCCGTGTGTCTACTAACCCATCATGTTTTCGCTCACCTTCTTCTCCAGCGTGCTTCTGGCAAGCAACGCATTTTCTCTCACCAGCGATACCGTCGACGCATACGCAAACGCTACCTTCAAAGGCTTTTCGTTCAGCGCGATACAAACGTCCCATGCCGACAAGTCCGATAACCATACGTTGCAAAACGACGTCAACATGCAGGTACGTCATCCTGCCGACCCGATCCCGGACCATATCACTCTCTGCCCCTCCAGTACTTGGGAAAGGTGAACGTCGGCGGCCACGGTACCCAGCTTCCCCCTCTCTATCTACGCCATACTCACTTTCTCTCAGACTTTAGCCTCCAGGTCGACACAGGCTCGAGCGACCTCTATGTCACCAGCAAAAAAAAGCTCTCGGTCAACAGCACGACAGGCACCACCGTAAACCTCACGTTCGGCATCGGCTCCGCATTCGGCAACATCGCATACGCCCCCGTGTACTTTGGCGGCTACCACGTCGATAACCAAGCGTTCCTCAACGTGTCCAACACGACCGACACGGACGGCGAGGGCCTCATCGGCATCGGACTCAACGGCCTCAACGCGCTCGAACGCACGACCAAAAACGCGTCGGACCAGTCCGTCATGACAAATATGTTTGCCCAGCACCCTTCTCTGCCACATTTTATCGGCCTCGCGCTCGAGCGGACCGAGAGCGGCGAAGGCACCGCGGGCGGATACATCTCCATCGGCGAGTACGATCCCCAGTTCAATAACGTGACCGATACGCCCAAGAACCCCGTCATGCCCGCGTCGGCGTCCCGGTGGACGATCGCAATGGACGCCATGACGGTCAACGGGAAACCGTATTCGCTCAAGTCGGGCGTGCAGGGGACCACCAAGGACAAGGCGATCGCGCTCATCGACAGCGGGACCAGTCTGGCGTACATCCCCGACGACGCCGTCGACGCTATATACGGCCAGTTCAACGGATCCGTGCACGTCAAGATCGGCAGGCACGACGCGTGGTACGTGCCCTGTCTCGGGCAGGCCAACGTCTCGTTCACGTTTGCGTGCGTCCCCTCCGTTCCGTTCCCTGTCCTATTGATGAACGAACGCGTTTTTGGGCGGTAGCGGCGTCGCGTATCCGATCGACCCGATGGAACTGAGTTCCCCGACGAGAGTCACCGTCCAGAACAAGCCGTACACAGTCTGCATCAACGCGTTCCAACATTCGCTCGGCGGATTCGAACACGACGTCGATTTTTTGCTCGGCGACATTTTCATGCGCAACGTCTATTCTGTGTACGTACCGCCCCCCTCCCCCCCCCCCCACTCGTTTTCACTCCCTTTTCCTCCTAGATTCAACTTTGGAAACGGGTCGACGACGCAGAGCAACGCAGATGCCAACGGCGCATCGATACAGTTGCTCTCGCGGACCAACCAGTCCCAGGCATACGCCGACTTTCAGAACCGCCGTCAGAAATCGCTCGAGGCGTACCCCCCGCTGTTTGATCTCGCCAAGCTGCACGTCAACGGGTCGACCGACGGGGGCGGGGCGCTGCAGTCGGGCTAGGCGGTGTCGCTGGTATTCCGGTGATGGCGCGGGGCGCTGTCTCGGGTGGGGAACGCATGCGGTCTGGTCACTGCATGCGTTTGGAGAAGTTGAAGACAAGGGCAACTCGGTGGGCCGACGTAGATACGTTGGATACGTCCATGTTCACGAGATAGGCGCCGTGCGCTCCATATGAACATGCAAACTTGATACACGATGGACCGAGCTCACATTGATCGCCGTAAAAATGGTTCGTACAACCCAAACGAACGGGCAAGGAAACACATTATGTATGTTCGCGTTCGAGACTACAGAGTAGATGTATAAACCATGGCGACCAGTAAGAGATACATTGTCAATATTCGACGAGACGGTATGAGAGAAAAAAAAAATTGAAAGACAGAGAGAACGAATCAGACCAACGAAGAGGGCGGGCGGGGGCGGGCGTGGAGGAGAGGTATCGCAGAGTAAGCGGGTAACGTACAGAAAAAAAGCAAAAAGAAACGACATGCTATATGGATGAAAACGATTAACGGCTCCTATTTTTCGCCAGAGTAATCCCACCAAAACCAAACAGAAAAAAAAATAGACGTGGGTCCTATACGCGAAAGAGCACCTCCCCAAACCAAGACGCAACGTAGAAATGAAGGAAAGAAAAGAAGAAAAAATAAAAGAGGATACCCCCTCACGAACTCGGCTGATGCAACTGCGCCACGAAATCCATGTCATCGCTGCCACCAAACGTCGTC
>JBBPSN010000062.1:43532-56795 GCA_038093615.1 Austroboletus olivaceoglutinosus | reverse complement strand
TTCTACCTCGCCGAAATGTGCTTCAAAGAACCAGGCAAGTCGTTGTATTCGTGTATACGACGATTCCGAGTCAGAATTCGCATGTGGGTGTGGATGCGAGCACGATTGGTGCGTTACTAGATCGCAGATGGAACACACTGGCACGAGTGATGTGATTTGCACGTACGTTTCACCGACGCCGGACTCTTATCTATCCCCGTAATCAACGCCAACGTGGAATCGGCGATCATGTCGTTGCTTGCCCCAGAATCCCATTCTAGCGTTAATTCGTGTTCGCCCGTGTGCTTCACGTCAACGACGCCCATGACCTAGAGAGCTCTCGTTCAAGTGGTGGTACCGTCCGAAGCAGAAACGACTTGCCCTCATCGTAGGAACCCCGTTTTTGTCCAGGCCTTCTTCCACAGTGCCATACATCCCCTCTAAATGCCATTGTACCAAGTCCCAACCGACGCCAAGTAATATTCTCTGCCTCTGCGTCACGATCGTCGTCGAGAGTCCGGCAAAGTCTCGGAGATCACGGGGGTCAAGCAGGGTATAGGAATAGTCTTTGGATACAAGGAGGCCAGAGACGGTGTCTCCCTCTTGCGGCGCTTTCGACGCCAACGTGCCGATAGCCTAGTTTCGAATACGTCGTCTGAGTATGGCAAGAAACGGATGGTCGTCACTCACTTTTGCAACACGCTCGCCGCGGAACGAGAGCTCGAGCGTTTCGAGGTTTCGAGGAGTATGGATTTTGACGTCTTCGTCACGATCCTTGTACCGAGCCGTCATGGCAGCACGCAGACGGCCCATTGCAGTTTGTTCTCCATGAACGAGGACCTAAAAGTTCCCAATGCCTTCGATAAACCAACGCTTCGGATGTCTGGATCACTCACGACATGCTGCGCTTTGACTTGCTCGATGAACTCGGAATTCTGCGAATAATCAACATGGGCACTAAAGGAGATGTAATCCACGGATATTTTCCGCGGTATCGAATGTCCTTTGAGGGAGATGATCTCTTCGGGTTCCGTCATGATATCCTAGACAGTTTTAGATCAACAATGAGTCGAAAAAAGTTCTTCAGACGTTTAAAGTGGAAAATATGTGACATTTCGACGATACGATACACGATGAGCAAACAAAAGCGACGGAGGTCGGTTCCATTCCGACTATCACTCACCCGAGCGAGCGTGCCCTCGATGGAATACCCGGTAATGATGAGACCATTTCTGGGATCCGGAGCCCACAGTTCCAATAATTCACGACTAGGTCCCGTTTGGAGGAAGCCTGGGCTGGCAAGCACAACGCAGGGAGGGCCCTCGGCAATTTTCCGTTCCCACCCTCGTGGCTGAGGGAGGTTAGATATATGTCTACGAGAAGACGTGAGTACGATGGTGGAATAACCAGGACTAGCATACGCACTTGAAAACGAAAGGATTGTCACGCTTGGCAAATCTTGACCGAATGTTTGCATTCATCGTGTGTATATAGGTCTGGTAAACCGCCATACATTTTCTTGCAAGACTTGATGCGTAATATATCGGAACGTTATGAAGGTCGGGATGTTTTTTCCAGTATTCGTCCAGAATGAGCAACAGTTCCTGAGCTCTCCCCAGGGCGAACGCGGGCAGCAGAACGTGTCCTCCGCGCCTGACGATAGAGTGTACGAGACTCGTGAACCGCAGTTCCTTTTCCTCTCTTCCTTCCAAACTTTGCACCCCGTACGTGCTTTCCACGATGAGTACGTCTGGTCGGATTGGAGGAATTTCCGCTTTCACTAGGTGGCGATCCTCTTCGCGAGAGTAGTCGCCAGTGTAGAGAATTCTAAGGCCTGCGATATCAATCAAGTACATACAAGCTCCCAGCACGTGTCCTGCATGATACGGCGTGAAGGTAACACCCGGACACGGCGTAATTAATTGATGCGCCGAGACCGGAATGACGGAAGAGAGCGACATGGATAATTCTAGGGGTGTGAACAAGGCATCCGACGACGACGAGCTAGACAGATCACGTCCACGTGAGATGGACGACAAGCACAGATGGACGACAAACCTCATACGGACAAAGTCCTGCATCATAAATTTGTGTACAGCTTTCGTCGGGTGTGTCATGTACACTTTGCCCTTGCCGTCCCTGAAATTGGTCTGCAAACATCTCGTCGTCAAACGGAACCAAGACGCAAACGACATCCAACCCGACCTTTTCCATGATGTAGGTCAGCGCTGCAGCATGGTCGAGATGAAAGCTTGGAGAGATTTGAATTAGCGTCTGGCCCAAAACGACGATCGCAAGACAACGTACTGCGTGATCAAGATGGCATCCACGGTACTCCAGTCTAGCTCATCGACGAACGGCAACGATGCCATTCCGCTGTAGGCAGGATGAACCCCAGCATCGCATACTATAGTTTTTCCTCTGTATTCGAGCACACAGCAGGAACGTCCGACCTCCTGTCCGGCACCGAGCAAAGTCACGCTCAGAGTCGGAGTGTCGGCCATTTTTACAAATATTCGTTGGGGTCGGAAGGTGTTCAGACCGTGAAAGTCTCTGGTCGGACATCCACCCCAATACCTGACGTAATCATCTCTTCATCACCCATGGCACACCGCAAGCCTCACCTCGCCAAGGTTCGCTCCACCGCCAGCAGACAAAACAGCAAGCAAAATGCCAGCGTACACCAAGCAGCAAAGAAAAAACACCAAAAATGGTCCAAGGATCGGTCAGAACGCGTCCGGGACGACCTGAATCGCGATGCGCACGCCTTGTACAACGTACGTGATCATTTAAAAGTATGCCCTGCGTGATGCAATCGATCGTATTTTAGGTTATGGAGAAGCCGTCTCAGGCGCCGTCGTCCGTTCCTCTGACAGATTCCGTCATCTCGCTATCAGAGGGCATGCAGGAGCTGGGAAGATAGCGACGTGGGCTGACTCTGGTCTCGCCGCTGCGCGAGCTTGTTGGCGGCGTTGGACCGTTTGACCGTTTGCCGATGACCTGCCTCGTGCACCGAGTCACCTGAAGGCATGGCGATCTTCAGGGAACGACCGTGGTGGTCACAGCACCCACCCAATTCTTTCCCATCGAACTTGATAGGAACGCAGAGTTTTTTTCGCATTGCAGTCGCATTGAAGCCTAATTTTGATTCAACATGCACCGTTTTGTGCTGTATCGTTTGAACGACACAGACATTATATTGTAAGTCGTGAACTGGAGATACTCATGGTAGTGATCATAAAAATCCTCGCAATAGTCTTATTGATATTTCATCCACATCCTTCACCATAAACATCTTCCTACGGTACAGCAGCGTACTAAACAGCAAACATATACGGGTGAAATCAAGAAGGCTATAAAAAAAGAGATCATCTCACATCACAGGTTAAACATACAACAGTTCCACCGAAAAAATAGCTGAGGGTAGAAAAAAAAACATCCGCCTAATCGTCCCGTCTTACATATCCTCATAGTGTGGCTTGGGTGAGCTAATGGATAATTTCCCTTGGAGCTTTCGTTGCCGGAGGTTCTTCACTTCCGTGTTGATGAGATCTCGGAGTCGTTCCAGGTCAAGACTGCGTTCCGCACGCGAACCCATCAACACGTTGCGCCAAATACCAGCGGCGGCGACCGAGTTGTCAATGTTGAGTTGCATGGGCCGGTGGAGGCGGACCATTTTTTGCATCAGGTGGTCAGGGTTTGCGTAAATTGCACCCGGCCAAGCGACTCGAATTGCGAACCACCACCCGAGGGGCTAGACTAGAGTCAGCAGACCCAGGGAGGCATTTAAAAAATATTACTCACCCGGCCATCGGGGAGCGTTCGCTCGGGATATGAATCGTATGTTGTCAGAGTGCCATCGGGCAGTGAGAATCTGCAAAAGGTTGGCTCACGACTCTACAAAATCAACCATGGGTTACTTGCCTATGCACGACCCAGTGATTCGCATCCGAACGGTGCTTCGCCAGCACAACAATCAACCGCGGAGCACCATCAAATCCAAACGGCGCCCACAGTTCCCTCAGCATGCCACACGCATCTCCGTGTCGTCCGTTGAACACGGCGGTGCTGATAGCATCTGCCATGTTGGGGGGTACAAACAGCCTATCCACTTTTCCTCCGGGGACGTCCGTCATCCGACTCCTTACGTAACGTTTGTATGTTTGCGTAGACCAGATGCTTAAGGCGACCTCGTCAACTTGTTGCCCTCGGGTAGTGCTCGATAGGGCCCCATCAATTTCACTCATAGGCCATATAATAGCCCAATTGAGTAAGCGTTGGTGAATGCGTTGCCATGGAGGCGGCGTCGTCGCTTCGGTAGACTCGTGTCCAGAGTTCCATACCTGCGAGTTTTGTGAAGGAACGACATCTCGTCTGTTCGCATCTTGTGGTATAGGGGGCAAAGGAGGAGACGGCACTCGACGTTCAGTATAGTTGCCACCGTCCGGAATCTCTGGGAGACCGGACTCGGTAAACGCACCGTGGCCCTCCTCATACTCTTCTTGGTCATCTCGGGCAACCTCCCATGTTTTGTGAGTGACCGCGGACTGACTTCCTCCAGGCTTCACTCTCAATTTATACAGCTCTTCTTCCAGGAATTGTTGTCCAGGAGAGTCATCACGATCCGCGCTCAAAAAGTCACGAGTCTCTGTCACGGTCCGTGCTTCGAACCGCCGGGCGGTGCTGTTCTCGCCGGTGGTATACTCTTCATCTACAAGGTTCGCCGTAAGAATGTGACTCACAAATCCAACAATCACCACTCACCGACTATTTCAGTCTCGTTCGCTTGATACATGGACTCTGCCATCGTGCCCGTCACTTGCGTGTTGATATTGACAGTTTGCGTGCGGGGCGTCTGTCCGTATTGGTCATCGCCTTCAGTATACTCGGTATCTCCACCACGGTACTGTTGACGTGAATCTGACGACTCGGCATACGACTGGGTACGGGGCGGTATGGATGCATTGAATGACTGAGGACTCAAGCCATCGAGGCGCTCCTGCATCTTGATCATTCCATTCATCAACTCCTTGGCCCATTCAGGAGGCTCTTGCTAAACGGCGGGTTCAATACATGGATGATGAAGTCGGGTTCAAGTGACTTACCGGAATGGTAGGTTCCCATTCCCCATCGAGGTGGACACTTGGGTCGTGGTCATGGAACGACTTGCGATACTGCTTGATCGACTGCAACGATAAACGTCAATTTGGAAGAGACAGACAGACAGCGATGCTACCTCGACATCGTACTTCATTCCCAGCTTCTTGACGCGCTGCCGAAGAGCCTTCCGAAGAGCCTTTTTGACGACTTCGTGCGTGGTTGTGTCATCCATCTGGTGCAAAAGAATGCAAAGGTCCATATCATGGAAATGGGAGTTGACGACTTCAGGTTCCAGGGTACTTGGCGCATACGAAGTGCGATCCCCAGCGCCACGTGCAGCAAGAGCTCGGGCAACCATCTCCTCTTCGGCTGCGTTGAGCGAGAAAGACGGGGAAGCAGGACGCGAAGGGGTTGGGGTAACCACGCCGTCCTCGTCAGCGGGAGCTTGAGAACGTTGGGAACGAGACTGGCGGGACTGATGAGTGCGCTGGGAGAGTTGGGTATGATGAGAGTGCTGGGTAACGTGGGTATGATGTGAGGCATGCGAAATCTTGCTTCCTCCACCATTCACCTGTGAATGAACCTGCGAAGCGACTTGGGAACCGAGCTGAGAAACGGCCTTTTGAGCCAGTACTGTCGCCGCAGATGCCGCATGGAGAAGATCCTCGTTCGTCGGGGCATGACGATAGGGTGAGAAAGGGCGACTTTGGTGGGAAGGCGACATGGGATTGGGGCTTCCAGGAATAATGGTAGGGCTGCCACGTTTCGAGGCGGTAATGTCATCGATCACCTGGGTGGTGCTGACGACGGAACGGACCTTTTCCTTTTGGCTCTCTTCGAGGGCTTTGCGCATGGCCTTGAAGGGAGCTTGGCTTGGTGAATCGGAGGGAGATATGCTAGGGGCACGATGACGCGAACGTGGGGATATAGGGAGCAGATTGGAGCGTCCAGATGGACTGAGGAGGGTACTGGGTGGCAAGGGGGGATAATCGGTAGCAACGCGAGAGTGGGATTGCAATTTTGAACCGGAACGGGAACGTTGGGAGGGAGACATGGGGGTATCTTCTGGGGCAGTGCTACGCGCAGTTGGTGCCTTGCTCAAAGACTTTGTTTGCTGTGAGAAGTGAGCCAAAAGAGACATATGAGATGGGGGGGAAGACGCACCCCACGTGCGGTGGCAGTCTCACGAGACTCGGACTCGGCGACGGAAACGACAGACTTCTGCGACTTGTATGGGGCAGCGCTGAGCTGGGAACGCGATTGAGACTTGGAACCACTTGGGGTGGAAGGGGGCTCGACCTTGATTTGCAAGGGAGAAGATACGGGAGAAGCGACAGAAGTGGGCAAAGGAACTCTGGCGCCAGAGTAGGCGGTACCGTTGACTTGGGACTAGGAAGGGGACATGCCGTCAGTGAGGGTTTGGCACACAAAAAGCGGGGAGAAAAGAAGCGGAATACGTACCTCCCACGAGTTACCCCATGGAGGGCCGCCATTGTGAGAGGCAGTATCTGGCAGAGGGCCAGAGTTTCCAAAGGTAGAAAAGGACTCGTAGTGAGGCCCTGGCTCATGCTACGGAGTCGGGGATGAACACTGCGGGAGGGCGGGGGAAGGGGAGACTCACGAGGACGGACCGAGGGGCGATGGAGAGTTCGGTCTTGCGACCGTCTTGCACGTTTGAACTTGTGTCATCGAAATCGTGATCGTTGTCGAGAGCGCTGAGCTTGGAGGGGTTATGTGGGAGGTTTTGAAAAGCAGACGAGTTTGGGGACTCGATGGATTGTGATTCTCGGAGGCCCTCTAGGTAGAGGAGGACTGGGGCGGGTGTGAGGGAGGTCCGGTGGTGGATGAAATGGAGTACCTTTCTCGTTGGGAGCTGCGAGAACAGAAGCGTGAGTGGGCGTCGGAGCGGTGCGGAAAGAGAGACGGACCAGGAGTGCTTGAGCGGAGGAGAATCGGTCTGAGAGACTCTGAGGTAGCGTCGGCAAAGGACATGATAATGATAAAAAGAAAAGAAAGAATATCACAGGAGTATCACAATGACCGTCGAATACAAATACACCAAAACACCCATTATGTTGCCATCTCCACTACCCTCTCTACCCGACCCCTCGTCCTCGCATACACGCAGCTCACGCCCTGTTCTTTCGTCAGTGCCTGCACCTCCCATCGCACGCCAACTCACCAGAGACTCTGCGTCGACCCGCGCCTCCTCCCCGTCCACCCGCACAGTCAAGACCGAGCCCGAGCGCACCACTTGGCCAAAGTGCGCCTCTAGGAACCACGCCAGCTTCTGCTCCCGCGCCGACGCGTCCGGCGACGTCACTGCAGCGCACATGTCATCGTCCAAGGCACTACCGCACAAACTCTGTCTTACTTTTGATCGACGCCGCGCTCTTGCCTATACTGGCTAGCACCCCTAGCGTCGCGTCAGCGATCATGTCACTGCTCGCGCCAGACTCCCATTCCAGCGTCACTTGGTGCTCGCCCGTGTGCTTCACCTCCACCGCGTTCATGACCTTGGTCCCATCAGCAAACGTCTCCCTCACCCTTGGCAAATACAAACCGTCACCGCGTCCGTCGTCTGCTCCTCCACTTTTCCAAACATCCCCTCGAGGTGCCATCGCACCAATTCCCAAGAGACGTCTATTGCGACTCTCAGTTTCTGCTTCATGACAAGTAGGGACACGCCTGTAAATTCATCTAGGTCCTTTGCGTCCAAGAGTGTATAGGACTGGTCCTTGGCGACGAGCAAACCAGACAAGACGTCACCTTCCTTTGGCGCCTCGGCTGCGAGCGTCCCGACAACCTAGCACCAGCGTGACCCTTGCACACACCATTTAGCTGAAGAAACGAACCTTGGCGACACGTTCCTGCACAACTGAAACGTGCACCGTCTCGAGATTTTCGGGCGTATAAATCTTGTGCTTGGTGTCAAACCGACCCTCGATAGCTGCCCGGAAACGATCCATGGTAGTCTTCTCCCCGTGAACTAGGACCTGTAATCGACATTACATACGACTCTTGAAAACATGTATTCACTTGCCACATGTTCTGCGTCGACTAGTTGGATGAATTCCGAGTTCTGAGAATAGTCGACGTGGGCACTGAACGATACGCTGTCCACCGACATCCTGCGTGGAATCCGCCCGCCTTTCGACGACATGACTTCGTCGGGCTCGTTGAGCATGCTCTGCGGTGATGGATGGTTCAGAATCACTCAAACAGTGTCAAATCGTATGCATTGCGTCACAAGTAAAATACACGTTCCAACACATGCGACTGTCCCGCGACCGCATGAACGACGTACCTTGGCCAGAGTACCTTCAATAGAGTAGCCAGTAATGATGAGACCGTTCCTTGCGTCGGGAGCCCAGAGTTCGAATAGTTCTCGGCTGCTACCAGAATCCATAAATGCAGGACTAGCAAGCACGACACACGGAGGGCCGTGAGCGATTTTCTGCATCCAGCTGCGCTGCGGGGGTACGCTCGAGACATACCTGCGAAACATGCATCAGCTCAGCACACGAGCGCGCTCGAGATACACACTTGAACACAAAAGGGTGTTCTCTCTGCGCAAATCGCAACTGGATGTTGGCGTTCATCGCATTCACATGCGTCTGATACACGGCCATGCATTTTCGTGCAAGACCAGACGTATAATAAATGGGAATCGAATGTAAATCAGGATGATCCTTCCAGTACGCCTCCAGAACGAGCAGCAACTCTTGTGCCGTCCCCAGCGCAAACACGGGCAACAATACATGTCCTCCGCGCTGGAGAATCGCATGCACGAGCGTCGTAAAGCGGAGCTCTTTTTCTGCCCTCGCCTCAAAGGTGTGTACGCCGTGGGTACTTTCCACGACAAGAACATTGGGTCGGACGGGAGGAATTTCTGCCTTCACCAAGTGGCGGTCTTCTTCGCGAGAGTAATCGCCAGTGTACAAGACTGTAAGCCCATGGATATCAATCATGTACATGCAAGCTCCGAGAACGTGTCCCGCATGGTAAGGAGTGACGGAGACGCCGGGACACGGCGAAACCTGTTCATGCACTGAGACAGGAGTGATTAAAGATAAGGAGTGAGACACGTCGGCGGCGGTAAACAGGCTCCCAAGGGAAGACAGACTTGGAGTTGTCAGTCTAGAAAAAAAGGGACGCCTAGATGGCGACGCACTCGGTACAAAGAATGTCCTGCATCACGAGCTTGTAGACCGCCTTGGTGGGACGTGTCATGTAGATTTTGCCGTTTCCTTCTCTAAAGTTGGTCTGTCGGCGGGTCAGTGAGTTAGTGGGTGAGAGCACATGGTTTCTCAGTCGACCTTTTCCGTGATGTATGTCAGTGCGCCCACATGGTCCAGATGAAAGCTAGAGGCGTCAGCTAAACAGCCAGAGCGGGATGGCCTCTCGACGTACTGGGTGATCAGTATAGCGTCGACGGTGCTCCAATCCAGGTGGTCCACAAAGGGCAAGACTGCCATTCCAGAGCGACCGGGATGGATGCCCGTATCGCAGACGACAGTCTTGTCTCGGTGCTGCACGACGACACAGGATCTGCCCACTTCCTGGCCCGCACCAAGGGGCGTCAATCGCAAGGCGGGTGTCATTTTCCCGGGTTTCTTACAAGCTCACAGAAGGGGGGGTGAACATATGGCAGTCGTCGTCAAAGAGTAGTCGGTAATTGCCGAGCGACGCGTACGCCTGACCAACGAGTACGCGTCCACATCTCTCAAAGACACCATGGTATGCCTCAGCTCACATCCGCACAAAAATCATCGCTGACGATGCTTGCTGACCTCGCTAGGCCAGGCGATATGACAGTACGTATGACATCCTCGTCCAGAACGTACACGACCGACTCGATCATCTACAGGTCGAACAACCATATTCTCCCCAGAGGGTACGTACACCCGTCGATCGTCCCTCGCAACCAACGACATGCTCATCTCCATCCTACAGGTCGCCTATATCAGAGTACGCCCGTCTCATCCCTATCTAACCACAGTCGAGCCCGACGATCATCTTTTCAGTCGAGTATGCGATGGAGGCCATCTCACACGCAGGCACCGTCCTCGGCGTCCTCGCCAAAGACGGCGTCGTCCTCGTCGCTGAAAAGCGTGTCACAGGCAAACTCCTCGATCTCTCCAGCGCGAAAGAAGGCAGTGGATACGGCGGGAGCGGCGAAAAGATGTTCCTCCTCAACTCGTATGTCTCCTCGTCGTTCATCGCACCCGCTGACCCCGGCCCATCGCACGCAGAAACGTGATCGGTGGCGTCGCTGGGATCACGTCCGATGCCAACTCGCTCGTCAACTTTGCGCGGACGGTGGCCCAAAAGCATTTGTTGCAGTACAACGACGACATTCCCGTCGAATTGCTCGCCCAGCGTCTCTGCGACATGAAACAGGGGTACACTCAATTTGGTGGTACGTACACGCCCGCGCGTCGGCCTCGTTTCCTCGTCAACTGTCCGTTCTAGGTCTTCGACCTTTTGGCGTCTCCATCCTCTATGCTGGATATGATCCACACTATCGCTTCCAGCTTTACCATTCGGATCCTTCAGGGAACTATTCTGGGTGGAAAGCGACGTGTATCGGAGCGAACAATGGAACTGCGCAAAGTCTTCTCAAGCAAGACTACAAGGACGACATTAGCGTCGACGAGGCGATCGGGCTCGTCCTCAAGGTGATGAGCAGGACGATGGACAGTACCACCTTGGGAAGTGAGAAGCGTCAGTCACCATCCGTTTCGCCGTGATCGTTGCACTGATTTGTTGATTTGTCAGTGGAGTTTGCGGTGTTGACGTATGACGAAGCTGCCAAGCAGCCGAGGGCAAAGATATACAGGCCCGCCGAGATTGATGCCCTCCTCAAGGCACACGATCTTGCGAAAAAGGTCGAGGACGCGGAAATGAAGTCATAGGTAGACTATTACATATCGTAACACGCATTTGAATCAACAAGATAAATGCGCCGACTAGTGGCACGACCCGCCGCGGCTCTTAGTCTCTACGGACCCGCTAAAGAAATAATGCCCGATGGCAGCACCGGCGACGACAGCAAAGATGAGATACGCCTAGTACCATTTGAGATCCGGCGGACGGCAAACGAGTGAGACGACGCACATTGTAGGTCATGAACACCAGCATGAGAAAACACGACAATAATACGGAAGCGCCGTACAAGACGGCGCGCAGCGCACGATAGTGCGTCGGTACGGCCGCTGGCCTAGGGAGGGTCAGCGCCTGTCTGTTTTCTTTCGTGACGAGCGACGCACCCGGCACGTCTCGCCCTGGACCTTCTGCTGCCCAACAGCCCCGCATCTTCCCCGCGTTCGCTGGGCGTGCTCCGCCCACTCGCGGGGCTCGCGGCCCGCTTTCCCCTCCGTATCTGTGCATCAAAGTTCTGCTGGAAGAGGCGGAGGTATTCGTACAGGACGCTGAGGAGGACGATGGCGGCAAACGAGAGGAAAAACTGGATGTTGGAGTGGACGTGCCAGGAGGGAAAGACGATACAGGTGTCGATGACTTGGGTGTTCCAGAGCATGTGCATGGAACACATGGGCATGTCGTGCCCGCCGCCGTGGTCCATGATTTGCGAATGTGAGATGTTTGTGGTAGTGGACAAGGAGATAAGCCAATCACCAACACTCGACGACCCTCTGAACCTGCTCCTCCGTCGTCATCTCCACCGACACCGACACCACCCCCGGCTCACCCTCCGGACTCTCGAGCGTACTCAACTGGCTCTCCAACATGCCCGCCCTCATGAAATGCCCCTGTCGGTTCCCCATGCGCGCCATCAACACGTCCCTCTCACCCTTGAGATACACGAAATACGTGGACAAAGCCAGCGGCGCGTTCCCCCTCAACACGGCACGGTACGCCTTCTTCAACGCCGAACACGCGACGATCACCCCCGGTCGCCACGCCTCGTCGCGCACCGGTCCCGTCTCCCGAACTCCACCCGCCCGTTCCGTCACCCTCCGCCGCTCGTCGACCTGCGCCAACACGCATGCGACGGCAGTCCTCCGAATCGCGTCGAGCCACGGCTCACGATCGACATCCCCAAGTGGCTCGCCGCGCGACATCTTTGCAACGTTGGCCGCCGGGTGCAGATCGTCGCCGTCGATAAAGGGCAGATGCAACGCCTCGGCGAGCGCTGCGCCCAGCGTGGACTTGCCTGTCCCGGACACTCCCTGTACGCTTTTTCGTTAGCGAAGCCGTAAGGAAATTAAAGAAAAGAAGTCTGGAGAACGGCGCAAGCTCGGCCTCTAGACAAGTTGCCATCCGTAAAGAGATAGGCAGGTGGACGTCCCAACGTCGTGAACCAGATTCCCGAGATCCTCCAATGGGATGGGGGCGTAGCTTACCATCACGACAATAAATCTCGATCCGCTGGTGTCGTATCGTGACGGACAAGTCACCTGTGGGACTCCAATGAATTGTTCTTGGAATGTGGTCGGCGGGGCCGAATTCGCCATGGCGGGTGAAATACTTGCGTAAACGGAGCGAGCTGTATGTTGGTAGTTTGATAACGGTTTGAGCATGAGTCGAGACCACGACGAAAGCGGTGAGAAGTCAACTGCCCTTTCAGACAGTCTCCCCGACACGAGCGCTGCTGTACATAACTCTTGCGGAGGACCGGAACGCCGCATATACCGACCACTCGGAGCTTGCCACGGCGGCTACTTGTCAATGCTTCGTGTACATCTATCCAATTCCTCTAGAGGTACAAAGATGCGAGATAGCGCAAGGAGTCCTGCAAGGGGAAGCGTTCCCAAGCAAAACGGCAGAAAAGGAGCAACAAAATTATAAGAGATTACCAGACGCGCGCCCAACCGGGGAGAAATATTACCAGGAGGGGTAAAGCTAGGTCGCGTGTAAACACGGAGTAAGATGCACGTATGCTACGAGGTTAAAATGGTTAAGATGCGAAACACACAAATCTGGGTCAAGCGAACAAACGTGTGGCGTGGTACATCGACGGCGATTAGGGAGACATGCGAGCAAAAGGAATCCAGCTCCGAAAAGAAAACAAATGGAGGAGAGATCAGCGCTACAGTTGAGTCCGTTCAGGTTTGATTATGTTCAGGTGGTGAGCGCGCCTGTGGAGGCGTGGAGAAGTCGATGGCATTGTAAGCTGGTGGCGGAACGTCGTACGCCGAAGCCCGGTCCTCATCCTCTCCC
>JBBPSN010000062.1:10177-20974 GCA_038093615.1 Austroboletus olivaceoglutinosus | reverse complement strand
CCACAAAGCAAACTGGGGCGCATACTCATCAAACCACTCTTCACTCATGACCATGAAACCTTTATGGCCGCTCTCATCGCCCCATGAATTTTCAACTTTGAAGCGAATCGGCCGGCCCGTCTTCTCGTCGACGTGCACGCCAGAAATTACCATCGCGTGCGTCATGGCTGACTCGTTGGTTTGTAGGCGTTGGGCTTTCGTCAACGACAAGGAGATGTTGAATGCCTGCTAAGGTTGCCCCACGAGATCAGCATCCAGCATGACTTCCAAGCCTTGTCAACTAACCTCGTACTGATGATAAGCGGTATCCATGATACCGATATCCTTCAGCGATGACGAGAATTGTTCAACATCACATCCGAAGAAGACTGGTTGGCCGGCCTTGATCGTTCGAACAACCGCGGCTTTAAGCTCGCTGCTCGTTGTGTTGACGTCTAGAAAAAAAGTCGAAACTCGCACGTATACAAGAAAGAAGGATACCCACAAAGAACAGGACGGCCACCCCAGATGTTGCCAAGCTTGTCCACAGTATATAGCTTGCTGTAGTCGTTTCTGGGATCGTTGATAAGTGAGAAGCACTCCGCAGGCTGAATGAATGGAGTAATTTAGCATCGCATGTCGCAAAGACAAAACAAAACGACCAACGGGGTACTTTGTGGTAAACGCCCGGTAGAACTCAATAGGCGTACCCTCCCACTTGGAATATTTCCCCTCGTCGTTGTAATACTCCCAGGTGAACGGAATGTCTGGTCTTGGCGGGACACCAAGTGTCGCGGACATGATGGTGTAGATTTCCTGCATGAGTTGCTCTTTCTTTGCGCGAAGAGCTGCCTGCACTTGCTCAGATGACACGGTCGCATCGGCGCGAAGGATGACGGAGAGAGCACGAAGGGTAAGAGCATGCTCGCGGAGCTTGGCCTTCAACAGGGAATTGATGGGTCCGGAAGCGCCAGAGTGCAACGACTCGGGATATACGGGTTGAGGAACTACACCATAAGTCTGGGATATGGGATTGGATGAGGAAATGACTCTAGGAATGAAATTCTGCTGACCTCGAGGATATTCACGACCATATCCCATTGACCACCGTCGCTGATAAGGTCACCTGCAAGGAAGTTGACGAGTCTGTCGCCCACGGGAAGGTCGGCGTTCTCAATGGACAGTTCAAGATAGTGGTTGGACTTGTTAAGCTTGTCCCAGAAGAAAAGGTATGACTGTCAAAGCCAACGCGTCAGAAATGCACGGGAAATATAGTGGAACATGTCCTGACTTGTGAACACTGGAAGTCGCTGAGCTTGAGCTTCTTCATGACCTCGTATCTGATGATGTTGGTTGTGGCGAAGAGCCAGCAACGACCGCTCGATTTCTGGTTGGTGACGGGCCCGGTCTTGACGTCGACCTCGGTGTTGAACACATGGGGAATAGCAATCTGGGCTTCACGGGAAGTCAGGGTGGTCTTTATGTTGCTATGGGCGAGGATGGTGCGGGCGAGCTGGATCTTTGGGTCGGCAGCGGCAGCGGACTCCCAGGCGTCTACGTTGGCGAGCTGGATGGTGCCGTTGCCGGACTTGGGTACCGACAAGGAGGTTGTTGTTCCACGGGCGTTACTCGACAAGCTCTTCTCGTCAATGGACTTGCTGGCACGGTCTGACTGCCTGGTGGACTGAGGGGCGACCTTTGAAGTTACGGAACCCATGACGATGCAGCTGGAGGGAGAGAAGAAGTGGCAGGACGGCACTTTGTGAGATCCGTTCATTTATACACATGAACCGCGTCTTATCTCGGGAGCGAGCACGCGACCCGGCCGTGATAACAGCAGCACCTCCTTGATGGCGGGTAAACGAATTCCCGAGCAAATGAAAACGTTTCCCTACAACCCCCCACAACGGCAGCCTTGTCGTCCACCGCTCCGCTGCCGCCAGTTAGTGTGGCACTGTTCGGTGTTTCAGGGCCACTTCGCCCAAAGACCCACGCCCCAAGTTGGGTACCCCAATACCATCAAGTCTACACACATTGACTCGCACTCTTGATTCACGCGCACGACAACAACAAAGCATCAGCATAGACAGGTACATCAAACACACGGTGCGTGAGGAGTAAACGTGCGATCCGTGCCCGCGATCCACTGGTATACGTTATTTTCGTCTTCTTGGGGCTGTCCGATCAGAACCGCATGCAGTCGTCACAAAATCGCACTTCAAACGTGTCTTGGCAAACGCGCCTTTTTTACAGCTTGCACACCGTCAAATGCGGCGACATAAGGCCTTACGGCAAATGAGCATGCATCACAGCAGTTATTGAAATTGCACACCGTGTATGAAGAGTCGCCCTTTCTCTGCATCATATACGGCGGACGTGCTTCCAGATGCTACTCCTCCGGGGTCTTCGAATACCTTTTGAATCGGATTAGCCGTGTTCTTATTTCCAACCCAATTCATGTACCTTGTCAACATTGTATTTTTCCCCGTAGAAAGAGCCGAGGCCACGGTTCGCCGTAATCCTCAATGCCGAGGAAGCAAGTAACACAGAAGGATCGTTAATCAGTCGTGTGGCCATACCTAGAGCTTCGGCCAACCCTTCGCAACAGCTTATTCTTATCGTTCCGCGATATAGAATAAAGTGCACCAAGCCTACCTGCCGCCCAGAGTGCACCGTTGGCATCAATGGCCAGGTTATCCAGACTCCGATCTGCGTAGAAAAAGGGTCGATCAATATAACAGAGGTATCAAGCGGAACTCGAACCAGTCTTTATAGTCTCCGTCAAAGTGAGGGTGTTGTCTGATTGCCGTTCTAGAATCGTAACACCTCCAAGGACACAGTCTGCGACATAGAACGTATCATTTGTCCCTTTCACTATGCCATTGCTCGCGAGTAGTCCGGTGTAAGCAAATTTGCAACCTTGTTCCGCGTGACAGAAGCCGACGGATGTGTCGGGGATGAGCGCCAGCAAACTCACAAGCCTTCCCTGAGAAATTTATCAAAAATGGTAGGCAGGGTACGAGCCTTAGGACTTGCCAGACCAGTCTTATGCTTGTGGTCGTTAGTGAAATGGATACTTTTTCCGTCCGGGGATCCTACAACGTCGTTTGGGGTAACGATGATGGTAGGATCGTCGAATGTCCAGACATGCTCTAGGGTGCTACTTCCAACATAGGTCTTATAGACCTCGATGGAAGAGTCTGCACCGACTCGTTGTGAATCGGACGTTTCACTGGGCTTCCTGTGGTTCACGAGATACACGTAAAGGAGAGAGGGGTCATTAACAGAAGGCACGACGTCCATTCCGTGCAAGGAAATTCCGCGAGGAGGCGTGGGTGAGAAGATGAGTTTGTTGATGGCGTCGGTATTTGGATCGTAAGTAGCCACGTAGTCCATTTCAGACCTTCCAGATGCATTTAATCGTTCCAAAGCGGGCGTCCAGTGGACACGGCTGTGCGGGGTGGAGCATGCGAGGTAAATAAGGCCAGTGGGCTGGTGGAGCACGAATTCTGTGGTGCAAATTTGAGTGGTAAGGCAAGGGGGGTCACAGCCAGATAAGGCGGCGAACATACTCTCACAGGCCTGGAGCTGAGGTACGATCTTGCAATCGTCATTCCCGACAGGGTTTATGACCCTGCCCACACCAATCGACGATAAGGCGGGTCTTATGTGGACGTAGAATGCAGCCAGCACTGCAAAGAAGACAACTGCGGCGCTGAGCAACATCATGTTGCAACTTAACTTTAGTTCTTATTATATAAGCATACAATGTATATCATTTACTAATTACTTCCGGCTGTCAAGTTGTGTATGAGTAGCCCTGCTGCCCTACTCTAGCACACGCTCCCAAGAAACAAGGGCAGGAACGGGGCCCGAGCACACACCAATGTTCTGCGTCGCGACATTCTGGCGTGCACTAGCGACATGCATACTACTAATCTGGTCATAATAGACGGATGTAGGGGCCATGGGAAGACGTATGCACATGGTATCCTAGTGTCTCACTGTATCAGGCATGCGGGTCCGATCGGGCCTCAGGTTCCACCGGATGACTCGAGTAGTAAGGATCTCAAGATCCTTCAGAACTAAGGTTAGCGCTTGATACAAATGACCGAAACATGCATAATGGATGTCAGGACATGCGAGGCTTGGCAGGCTCAGTAGGCCCGGTCATTAAATGCAGAGGTGTTCTCTTCCTGCCCGTTTTTGACAACTGCAGATATTGGTTAAATGCACCATATTAAAGAGAGTCGAGCTGTCGTCCGAATCCCCCATTACCAAGCGCTCCCCTCCATTGCCCGTGCCCTGATCCCCCTCTCCAAATTCTACGATGACCATAGATCTCTTGCATGTTCGTCTCTCATCCCTCCGAATCAACAGACGTGCTGAAATCTCGCAGGTAGCTCCGCCCGAGTTGGCGTACATGTGTCTCGGAGGATTTGTTGTACTAGTAAGTCCGATATCCATTTTCCATTTTCTCCCTCTATCGTCTCCAAGCTCACTACAATGGTTTAGTTTTCGATGGTCTCTCTCTTTATAAAAGAAACGGTTTGTCCTCGCAATCATTACACACTCTCTTGTCCCATCAAGTCATTCCTAGCTCTATATCAATGAAGTCGTCCTCGGGACTGCATTCGGCGTAATTATTGGCCCTTATGTATCCAATGTGCTTGATCTTCGCGCTTTGGGTGGCTCCCAGGAAAACATAATCACCCTCGAGTTCATGCGTGTCGTTCTTGTCATTGGTTTATTTACCATGGGTATAGAGTTACCCCGCGCTTACATGAAAACTCACGTCAAAGGTATGCTTGTCATGGTTGTCCCTGCCATGGCTTTCGGTTGGGTTGTCGTTGCTGGTACGTCTGTCAGTTTCCTTTTTTTTTCCATTTGACAATCTTCTTTTCATACAGTCATCGTGCATGCACTCTTCCCTGCCCTGGACCAAGTCTCGGCGTTTTACATTGCCGCTTGCCTTATTCCAACGGATCCAGTCACCTGTGCTGCCATCACCCGTTCGTTTCTTACTCCACATACCTCAGCTTGGCATTCATCATATTCTTTGTTTAGGCGGAAGGTTTGCTATTAAGCACGTCCCTGTGGAAATCCGTCGGATTCTGTCAGCCGAGTCTGCGGCTAACGACGGTCTTGCATATCCTTTTCTCAGCCTTGCAATTTACCTGACTGTCGAGGCCTCAACCCGCGTGGCCATTGGGAAATGGTTCCTTGTTGGTTGGTTGTGTGAGTTTGAGCTGCTTCATGCCCGAGATTCACCACTTTCTGATTCAGTTGCATAATGCAGACGAGGTTATCTTTGGCACCGTACTTGGAGCCGTTATCGGTCAGTCACTATTTAGTACTCGACATGCTTTGGCTTATGTCTTTACAGGGTACCTATTCTCTAAATTGATGGCTGTAAGCCATCGCAAGGGTTTCGTCGACCGCGAGTCATATATCGCCCAATACTTGGCCCTCTCTATATTCACGGCAGGTGTGGCCAGTACTCTAGGTACCGACGATCTTCTGGCCGCTTTTGCTGCAGGTCAGAAATAATTTCCGGTTCTGTGACCAGTTTAACCCTTGCATAGGCTGTGCGGTCTCATGGGATGGTCACTTCCAAGCACAGACGGCAGATGAACCGTTTTCGTCCGTAATTGACTATGTTTTGAACAGCGGTTGCTTCATTTATATTGGCGCCTGGCTCCCATTTGAATCATACAATTCACCGGAAATAGGGATTACTCCATGGCGTTTGGTCGTACTAATGCTTGCAATCCTTGTCCTTCGACGTATTCCCCCTCTGCTTCTACTTTACAGGTGGGTACCCGAGATCACGTCTTGGAAGGAAGCACTATTTTGTGGACATTTCGGTGGGTGAATAAAGAATGCTATGTTATGATTCTGAGTTCACGTTTCTTCCATAGGTCCTGTGCGTATCGCCCCCTTTCTCTGGGATACAACGATGGTTACATGTTCCTCTATGCATAGATGGGTGTCAGCGCGATTTTCGTTTCCGCCTTCGCTCGCACGCACCTGCCAGTACCTGAGAGTTCGCCAGCGAACCAAGCACAGTTGCTTGCCATGGCTATCCAGCCCATTGTATCGTTTGTAGTGCTTGGTTCTATCATCATCCGTAGTATTTTTGTCTTTCATGTGGAGTTCTATACTCATCGAGTTTCATCAGATGGCCTCTCCATTCCGTTTTTCAACCTGGGGCAACAAGTCCAATCTCGCACTACAACGCTTACCTATACGAGGACTCGTACAATAACAGGGACAGACGTTCCTGACTGGTCAAAGTTTATTGCCTGCAGTCCGGAACTCAGTAAAGATGCTCCTAATGCGATGGCACTGGATGTCGATGTCGAGCGTGGACCACAAACTAACGAAAAAGAGGAGGCGCCAGTCGTTATCAGCGAGCATATTAGTGTCAAGAGCGACAATGAAGTTGTCGAGACGGCAAAGGCCCGTCGTTCTATTCTTTTCTTCCTGGTTGCTGTCGGCTGAAGAATCCAATATCTTCTAGATCGTTGATTCAGACAATGCCGAAGCGAATAGAGAATAATGTTTACTATGTGTCCGCATTGGACTTGAACCTCATGATTGCGAAGATAACAGTGGCTTGGAGGTTGTAAGTTTGGCCGATAATTGTGATGTGTATGGTCTTATCTGTAATATATCTTGTGTTAAATGCAATGTACTTCATCGATCTTTAAAACTTTATGGTTCAGACGGCTGTGTCAATATCAGGTACCAGGTTGATCATGAGGCTATCCAGGCCGTAAAGTGAGATAGTCCATTTTTGGCTATAACTGCTGAGTCCCTGTATCACGTGACTAAACGCAATTTGGTCAGAAACGCGCACTCGGGTTCACGGTGCTTGCCCTGGTTGCGATCTTCCTCCTTCAGCTCCAACAATGACTATAGAGGTCTTGAATGTCCGTCGTTCAGCTTCGAATCATTAATCAGACTTGCTCAATCATCACAGGTGTCTGCGTCGGGCTTGGCGTATGTATGTCTCGGCGGATTTGTCGTCCTGGTAAGCCTCTCCATTTCTTCCCCGTCCGTACTGCGATCCCGACACATACTTCATCATCGCCCGTGATTTAGTTTTCCATGGTATCTCTCCTTGTAAAGGAAACGGTTTGTTCTTGTCATCGGCGCACTCTACTCCATCCAATTGAATCGTTCGTAGCTGTTCATCAATGAGGTCGTCCTGGGGACCGGATTTGGTGTAATTATTGGTCCTTATGCAGCCAACGTGTTTGATCCCCGCGCCTGGGGCGGCTCCCAAGAAAACAAAATCACCCTTGAGGTCATGCGCGTTGTTCTTGCCACTGGTTTATTCGCCGTGGGCGTAGAGCTACCCTGTGCGTACATGAGGGAACATGCCAAGAGTCTTCTCGTCATGGTCGTGCCTACCATGGCTTTCGGCTGGGTTGTTGTTTCCGGTGCGATTTCTATCCCCGTTTCATTCCACTCACATTAACATTTTTTACAGCGGTCCTGCATGCGCTCTTCCCTGCTCTGGATGAAGTCTCGGCACTCTGCATTGCCGCTTGCCTTACTCCGACGGATCCAGTCACCTGTGCTACCATCACCCGTTCGTTTCTGCTACTCCCCACACCTCAACTTTACATTCATCCTGTCCTCTATTTAGACGGAAAATTTGCTTCTAAGCATGTCCCTTTGGAAATCCGTCGGATTCTGTCAGCCGAGTCTGCGGCTAACGACGGTCTGGCATATCCTTTTCTCAGCCTTGCAATTTACCTGACTGTCGAGGCTTCAACCCGCGTGGCCATTGGGAAATGGTTCCTTGTTGGTTGGTTGTGTGAGTTGCCTCCTGCGCGGATTCACCACCTTTTTTTGTTGATTTGAATAATGCAGACGAGGTTATCTTGGGCACTATTATTGGAGCTGTTCTAGGTCAGTGACCGTACTCAACTCGACGACACTTTGACTTAAATCCTTACAGGGTTGCTGTTTTCGAAGTTGATGAAAATAAGCCATCGTAAAGGCTTTATCGACCGCGAGTCATATATTGCGCAATACTTGGCTCTTTCTATATTCACGATCGGCGTGGCTAAAACCATAGGCGTTGACGATCTGTTGGCAGCCTTTGCAGCAGGTGAGAGAACTTTTTCAGTCCTATGGACGTGTCGAATCCCACATCTTTACAGGCTCTGCAATATCATGGGATGGCCACTTCAATGTCCAGACGGCGGATGATTCATTCTCTTCCGTAATCGACTACGTTTTAAACTGTGGCTGTTTCATTTACATTGGTGCTTGGCTCCCCTTTGAAACATATGATTCTCAAGCACTGGGGCTTACTCCGTGGCGTTTGGTCGTGCTGGTGCTTGTTATCCTTGTCCTTCGACGTATTCCCCCTCTACTTTTACTTTACGGGTGGGTGCCGGAGATCACGTCCTGGAAGGAAGCACTGTTTTGTGGACACTTTGGTATGGACATGCAGAATCATAGTGTGCCCTGACTTGGAACTCACGTTTCTTCCTTAGGCCCTGTGCGCATTACTCTCTTTTGTTCTGAGATGTGACGCTGAACCCATGTCCCTCTCTATTCAGATGGGTGTTAGCGCCATTTTCGTTTCTGCCATGGCTCGCACACGCTTGCCGGTGCCCTCGGATTCGCCTGCGAACCAGGCGCAGGTGCTTGCTGCAATGATCCAGCCCATTGTATCATTCGTAGTGCTTAGTTCCATCATTATTCGTACGTATTTTGAGACGACTATCATGTGGCAGACGAAGCTCATACTTTAATATTGTAGATGGCCTTTCTATCCCATTCTTCAACTTGGGAAGAGAAGTTCAATCTCGTACCGCCACCCTCACCTATACGTGGACCCGAACAAGAACAGGGCCTACGCTTCCCGACTGGGTATACTATGTTCGCCGTGTGGAAAATAATACAGGTCACCCTAGTGCAGCATCTACCGAAGTGGATGTCGAGCGTGAAGCGCGGGCCACTGGAAAAGCTGACACCGTAATGGTAGCCGGAACCGACCAAGCGGGCACAAGTCTGGCTATATCTGCGAAGCCAGCCTTGATTTCGGTGGAAGAGGAGACAGAGGGGGGTATCAGCGAGCATGTCTCTAGCAGCGGGGGCAACGAAGCGCCCGCATTCAAACAAGTCCGTTTCCCGATTTTGTTGTTCGTGCTGATGATCCGCTGAAGAACCCCCTTTGTGGTCTTCTTTCCTCCCTTTTAGGTCGATGAAGAGAGCCCGGACGATGCCGGAGCGGGTGGAGTAATGGCCCAGTCCAAGCTGGTACGATTCCCCTCGGTTGAATAACATTTACCAAGTGTCCGCATGGGACTTGGGCTTTTGCTTCATGATCACGATATAACGATGAATACGTTTTAAATGTTGGATGGCTTTTATGGTCGCTGGTGTCGACGATATATGATCGTTCGTAATACACACCTGCAACACTTGGACTCGGCTTCGTGTGCAATGATCCACCATCATGTGAGACAGCAATTTTTACACGATCACCATCACTCAACAACATATTTTTAATTGGATCAGAGTTACAGGCAGGTGAATAGATACTAGAAATACGTCCTTAAAAATTATTGAGTACATCGGTGATGTTTCTGAGTTGTCACAATGGAACTCGTATTCGGCGCCTTATCAAGTCGACACCATCATTTGCGACAGCGGATATCAGTAAGTTATATAAGCATCTATTCATATCGATCAATCTAATCCTCGCCACTGGCAGCACCGCCTTCAACATCCTCATGGGAATCGTCGTCTGATTCCTCGTCGACACCATCGTTGAGGTCCACCTTCTTTTCCAGTCCTAGAACGGGTCGTTTTTGCGTCCATCGTCGCCCTTCAGCCTTTGCCAATCCTTTTCCAGCTTCCCAAGCAGCAACCTCCGCTTTGAATTGAATTCTTCGAGCGCTATTCCTCTCGATACGGGCAGTGTCGGCCCTTTTCCGCTCGTTTCGCGCTGCCACCCCTTCGTCTCTCCTTTTACGACGTTCATTACGTGCCTCCGCTCAGAATGAATCTGTTTTTTCTTGGCTTGTGAGTATGCTCGCCCAACCATTATGGAGTGATATGTGGGTTGGTAAATATTTCTGCGTGCCCAATCTGGTCTTGTTGACTCAGGCGGTAGTCGTAATGTTATCGTAATGCTGATATGATAAGATTATCTCAACTGATAAGACATGATAAGTGCTTGCAAATGATCCTGTCTCGGCATGTTGCTGGCACGATACAACATCCCAGCATTAACAGATTGTTGCCAGAGAAGCATTACCAAGGGTTCAAAGGAGCTGATTGCCACATTTTTTGAGACTACAAAAATTCATTGCATGCAATATCTGTCGAAACATCCAAAAATGCATGCTTTTTCAAGCAAACTTGCAGATATCTCTTGACTGTCTCGCCATATGTATATACAACTATTACACCAGTTAGCTGTATGTGAGAGCATAAATACTAACTACTTTGAGCGTGCCCCCCAGCACAATTTGCAGATGTTGTGTGCTGTTGTCGCACATGACGGTGGATCACTGTATTTATGTATCTCACTGTTCAAACGTTCACCCCTTAGAATTTACATATGATGCTGTCTCCTCAATTTACAATGTCCGCTGTGATGTGCCCAACAGGCGAAAGAGAATAAAAAAAGATAAAGCGGGTATATAGAGCGGAGCAGTTGGTTGGGAAAAGTACGACATCTTCTACCCTATATTAAAAAAATCAACGAGAGCGAGGAGATCCATTGCGATGGTGTGCGGAAAAAGGAACGGATAATAGATGGTGGAGATAAAAACGAGTGTGAGG
>JBBPSN010000061.1:13048-53984 GCA_038093615.1 Austroboletus olivaceoglutinosus | reverse complement strand
GTCTGCCAAGTTTCGGCCGACCTCTCGTAACGGCTCAGCAATCGATGAATCGGCTGCCAAGTCGTACGACAGCAACAACGCGTCGACCACGTTGCTCGCTCCACCGCGTTCCGCGCGTTCCGCGCGTTCCCCCCCTTTTTTTTTCTCTCGTTCCTTTTTCCCCGGCCCCATCATCGACTCGCTTTCCTCGTTCGGATTCGCAAGAGACGGGTAGAGATATATCCAAACTGGCCCGCAGTCCGACAGCGTGTTGCGCAACGAGGCCGTTGTCATCCGGGCAGCTGGCACGAGAATTAATGGATAAGTGGCATCCGATCCAGGCACGCCTCAACGCGCGGCCATCGTTTCAAGAGGGCGGTTGATGATCAGCGTGCGTGTTCTTTGGATTGACGTGCACGTACGACTGCATTTCGTTCGACGGTTTCTCGTCTCTCGTTCTCGCAGAGGATCAGATCGGATAAGTGAGGGCGTGACGTAGGTGAGTCGTGTGATCAATCCATCAATCACGTTTTTCCGCTATTTCGGTCGCACGCACATCCACCGTATACCCCCCAAAAAACCGTAGTACATATCGCCCACACACAACGACGATGAATTAACACCACAAATAAATCAACTTCTACATTGTCGGGAGCCTCGACGGTCCCGCTTCCGCATTAACGTGCAACCGTCGGCCCGGCGGACGAACGGGACCAACTTGCCCGTTCACAGAAGACGGGGCTTCCTCCGCACTACCACGGGCATCCGGCGGTAGGAGGAACTCGATGTCCTCGAACATGTGCGGGAACAGAATCGACAGCATGTCGTTCACCCTTGAGGGATGTGAGTCGCTCGAAACTACAGAGGGAGAAAGGCTGCGTACTTGAAGATGAAGTCGCCCTTCTGGGCCCGTTGTCCTTGTTTAGTTCTTGATTTCGCTGGTGAGTCCACCAGCTTTTTTTGCGAGTCCATCGCAAAGGAGGTCACGTTGACCGATCCGGCCGAATTGTCCTTGGTGTAAAGGGATAAGCCTTGTTTAGCAGCGAGGTCTAGAATGTTCTTTTCCACCGTGTCTATGGTCACTTCGTTTACCCTGCCACACGACAGCGTATGCACCGCCTAACGTACCTTCAGCATAGTAACAAAAAACTGCGCTTGTCCGTCAGAATCACCAGGTCAATCACACACAGGGGCACCACCATACCTTCGGTTGCCCGAGTTTGACCCATTCGATCTATACGTGCAATGGCTAGTTCATCATTCAATACCAACCCAATAGCAACGAAACAAGAGACCAGTCACCTTGTACTTCGAAACCGTGATTCACGACGCTCTCCAGGAGGAAAACCCGTGAAGCGCAGGTGACGTTTAGGCCAGCATTGTCGCGTTCGCTTTGTTGGACATCAAACAGGGGCTCAAGTCACATCACGATCCACCTACCCGTGCAAGAGAAGAACTTGAAGGCTGGGATCGAGTCGGAATCTTTTGGCCCCACCGAATCTTCCTTTCCCTTGATTCTGGTCCAGGCGTAAACAGGGTATACCTAGAAAAGACTTAGTCGATACGTTGGGTACCACATGACTTGGACTTGCCGTTCAGATGAAGTGCATGCTCGATGACTTGAAAAACATGAACAAAATCTTGGGGGGACCAAGGCCAAAAACTTACTCGTCAGTGAATCGATCCATGCAGAAAAAACGATGCTCTTGGCGCCAGGGTCTACGAGTTGGATGTGTAGCAAATGTCGAACGAGCGTCTGAATCTTGCTTCCATAATTTCCATCTGCTTCCATTGACTGGATGTCTGCAAACAGGGTAGGATCTTCCCAAGCGTTAGTATGCCTGTTACTTGCGTCGCTTGGATAACTTCAGCTCACCAATCAAATTGTAGTGGATTTCCCGACGAGAGACAGGGACTAATTCTCCGTTGCCACTCAACACGGGCCTCTGCGGGGGCCGTTGATCTTCTCGAACCGTGAAGCGTTGTAGCTGATTGGGGTCCAAGGGAGCCCTACAAGAAACATAGTTGGCGAATTACGAGGTTTTTCATATGGAGAATTACCTGCAAACGGGACAAGCTCTTCCTCGGCTATGAGCAATCCAAGCCTTCATGCATTTCTTTACATGGTCCAAAATAGTCCATCAACTAACCATCGTCAGAAGTATCACGAAACGCACCTCACAGCAAATATGTCCACTGTGCGCAATGTCAACGTGTGCTTTTTCTCGAGGAAAAAAAGCTACCCACCATTGAGTTATGAACCCACTTAAAAACTCGCACTGACATACAATACAGATCATATCCTCATTATCGACGCCCGACCCGCCCTCGGCAAGATGATCCAGATAGCGCTGTCGTGCACGGCCTGTGTTGATTTTGGCAGCGAGACCAGCATTGTCGAGGCGAGTCGCCTCCATGGCATCGACGACGGAACCCTCCCACTGGACTTCTGCCACAGTGTCCGAGATATCCTGAAGCTGGCGGAAGTACCTAAAGACATGTCAGCAAGCGAATCTTCCAAGGAGGAAGGCGCGGATACAGACTGGATACGATCGTTGAACACCTTTCGCAGTACAGCGAGATCGGCATCTAGCTTCTCGGTGATTTCCTCTGCGACTTTGCGTCAGCACATGGACCGCGACACGACAAGCAGCTCACGTAGGCTCGCTATCAAATCTCGCAACCTCGTGGCGCCATCCTTGGCGATCATCTTTTCCATGTCATTCTCCTTTGGAAGACGAGCAGCGAGAGCGGTGAGGTCTACCAACACCGATTTCAGCGCACGTCCAGACAAGAATAGCTCCTTGCGCTGCTCCGACAGCTCCCCGTACAACACTTCGTGTTGAGGCTGTACTTCGACGTCGTCCGGAATTTCCAAGTTTTCCTGTGCATCGATCTCGGCCCGCGCCGCGGCCTTGGTCTTTCTCGTCTTCTTCTCCCTTCCCTCGTGCGCCGCCAGGAGTGTCCGTTCGGCAGCAATCGTCTCCCGGCGGTCAGCGAGGAGTGCTGCATAAGCTTGCAGATAAGTCTCAGCGGCGCCCTGCGTATCCAGCGTACGGGCATACTCCTCCCCATCGGCTTGTTCGTCACCAGAGCTCAGTTTTTGAGCGAGTAGTTCAACGATTCTGGTTCGCCATTCCCACAGAAGGGTGGACTGGATGTTGAGCACGTCTTCGATAATTTCGTTTGCTTCTTCGAACTAGAGAAGATAAGTACGAAATGAATGCAAGAAGAGGAAGAGAGGTTCAGAGTGGCGCTCACCAAATGAGTGGATCTAATACCTCCGCCCTTCATGAAGGATAATCGGATCTGCAGCGCCCATTCTGTCACACGCTTCTCCGTCGCAGAAGTGCTCAGCCTTCGCATAGCCCTGTTCGCTACTTCTTCTGTTGCTAACCAATCGCAGACGTGAGCGTCAGTCCGTGCTTACGAACAACACGGACTCACATTTGAGCAGGTCTTTCCGGAGGCGTTCGGCGTCCTCGTATGCGGCGTCTTCCTTGTCCAAATAGGAAGATCCAAGAACGTGATAGACATCTCCTTGCAAGAATTTAACCCGATGAAGTATCATCAAACATTCTCGCAGACGAGCCGTCAATGCCATTCGCTTGGCCCGGTGGTCCTCGCCGGCCGGCGTCTTGGGTAACCCTCGATCCTCTACATCTTCCTCCTCGTCGGAATCGACATCGAGATCGATAGGTGGTGTCGAATCACGCTCCAATTCCCTTCCTTTTCCCTTGTCACTGTGCTGATCGCTGGTAAGATTCATCTTCCTCGAATCTCGCAGCACCATTGCTTCCCTTTTGAGGACTTCACCTCTCAAGTTGTGTTGCGCTATGGCGGCTTTGATCTCGTCGATGAGTTGAATAGCTTCCATCTCTGCGGTGAGTAGATGTTCTAGAGCGCGTTGATACCGGTCACGATCCCCCGAGTGGTATTGCTGCAGTTGGGCGAGTCGAGTCCATGTTAAAATCTGGAGAGCAATTACGGAATGAGATCACGCCAGTGACCAAAGTGAAGCACTGCACTTTTGCTCTGCGATCCTCTGTCGAATTTCTCCAATTCTGGTCTTTCATCGACTGCGCAGTCCAAGTAAACACCAGGGAAGAGAATCCGCGAGGATGCGTACCTCCAAGACGTCTGCCATGTTCTTCAGAGTCCCCGATTTGTTCCTCTTATCACCTTGCTTTTGCAACTGCCCAACCTGTAGCATGCCGTTTACCGATAGGAGACCGCAAGCATACGATAACGACTTACCTGAGGGTGTGTACATATCCCTCTCAGCCTTCTTAGAACGTTCCTCAAAACACTCGCGTCCACCTCCCACCCTTCGTATGCTGCCACGCCACGTGCATCAAGCCCAAGCTCGATAAGTGCTTCCTCCACAGCCTGGTCGTACACCTTTTGAGTTGCATACAGTTAATATTCCATCCAGGATAACCGAGACTCAAAGACGACCCACGTGGCGCTCGACCCGTCCAAGTTCGATGGCTACTAAATATCGCTGCTGCTGAGGTATCGTTAATTCATTCTTGACGGATGCTTTCAACGTCCTATGTCATACTTTGGGTCAATGACAAGTCTTTATGTTGGTGAGTCGCTAACCTGACGGAATATCTCTGGAACAGCGACGCAAATAAATATTTGTACTCGCGCCTCAAAAGTCTGTCCCACATGCGTTTGGGCGATACAAGGTCATCAACACGCAAAAATCGAAGAACGCTGATGAGGTCCGAGACTTGGGCACGCGCCGGTGTTCCGGAGACGGCAAAGGAAGATAAACGAGGAATAAGGGAAACCATCGCCCTGCGAGAAAAGCACAAGTACAGCGTAAGTCCATCAGTGGAAAAATCACACAAAGAGAATGTGGAGTAAGACGAACTCGGATGCACCCATTCCCATCATTTGCACTTCATCCATGATCACCCGATACCACTCACACATGACCAAGGGACTCCTCGGCCTCTTTCGACTGTTATTGGCTGCAGCTTGTCTGCGAGGACGGTCAGGAGGGGCGCGAGCAATTGACATGTCTAATCGAAGGACGTTGTATGTTGTGATACAAATGTCGAATTGATTGATGAAATTAGGCCAGTCGAGGACTGTATCTGAATTGTTGCTTCCAGTATCCGGTTCTAAGCTTGTCGGGTCGCCGCCAGTCTTGGCCCGACCCGCCCGACCTTTACGTTTGGTTTTCCAACTTGTTACAGGAAGTTGTTGGTCTCCATGGGCTTCAATGTCGGCTTCCGTTAGCGGCACCTTGAGCTTCATCCAACCCTCGTATACAAAGACTTTGAGGCCAGGTGCGTGGGCGGCAAGTTCATCCGCCCACTGAGTCGCCAAGGCAGGCGGGGTCACTATGAGAGTTGTCTAGGAACATTCAATGTTGGCAAGCATGGAGGGAATACGAGGCTGAAATATCACCTTAATCTCCCGAACATGCAATTGCGCTTCCAGATCCCATCTCTGATTCGAAGGATTCCTTTCCGGAGCTGGGTTGAGAAGGATCAACGAGAGACATTCCATCGTTTTCCCAAGACCTGAATAACCGAGTCCAAGCCATTAAACTTTGCTGCCATAGAATATAGGGCGGGAGCAAACCAGGTTCCTCAGCAAGTATGCCTCCTAGTGCAGTATGCGGCTCTGGTCGGGTGAGACTGAGAGCACCTGTGAGACGGTTGAAAAAGAAATTTTGACCCCCCATTTCTATTTCTTCCCAAAATACTGGTAAGCGCCTGCCTTGTGTACTTGAAGAGGCCTCCGAATCGTCCATCGGCTCTATGGTCCCCGTAGGTGTAATTCGTTTCCCTTCACGCTCTAACATCCATGCGACAGTTCGTCTTTGAAAGGGCAACAATGTTGAGAGAAGCCCCTCAGGCTGCAATGACTCGTAATTCACATCCGGGGGAAGAGGAGGTGCTAGACGGATGATTTTGAGAAAGAAGGGGATGGTAGCGTCTATTGCTTCATTCATAGAATCGCCATCTACAGGACGCACAAGGGGTGTCTTGGAGAAGAGGCAAAGGAACCGGCGTTGGAGACTCTCGAGTTCGCTCAGAAAGCTTTGAGAAAACGAGCCTTCGAACGGATTACACGTCTCATGTATCGCAAGCGAGAGCGTGAACTGGGCTCGCAGCTCGAACGGAAGATCACATATAGGGTCATATGTACCTTCTGGAAGGACGTGTAGTTGGAGATTTGCTTCTAGTTTCGCACGATGATGGGACTGGAAGACGGCGCAGGCGGTGAAAAAGTTGTGATGTATGTTCATGGGTAGCACATTTTCTTCCTCAAACCTCTCCTCATCAAGACCATCTGGCCATGGAATATCCGGAAGTAGGAACATCCACCTCTCACTGTTCCCTACGGGCGAGTCTAGGAAAGGTCTTGGAAGTCGATCAGAGATGGCCAAAAGACGCCCCTGGTAGCGCATGACGAGGAACTTCCCCATATCTATGTCTTGGGAGAGTGTCGTATCCCTCTGACGGTCTTGAAGAAGAGAACAAAGCCTGTCCTCTTCCCTAATCCACCCCATTTTAACTGCGGCTTCGTCGTCTGCATAATTTTCTTTTGAACTTTGAACAACCACCTTGTTATACCGCAAGTGCATTGCAAACTGGTAAACCCGAAGGAAGGAAGTGTTCTCTGTTTGATTTGCTTGAATAATTACGTCGCATGATTCCCAATATGATGGATAAATCTGCCTGTTTTCCGGGCCTACGTCGAACTCGTCGAGCTCTCGACTCTCTTCGAGGTTATGACTTGAACTCCCTCGAACCTCATCGTCGAGTCTAATGCGTTTCGAAGAACCAGGCGTTTCTGAGCGTTTGCGCTTGCCAAGAGCATCCCCAGTTTCCAATTGATCCTTTGTTGACCCTTGCTTGCGGGAAAGGGTGGAAATGAGTACACGAAGGTTAAGTGCGGGCCGAAAGCGGCACTGGCTATTGGAGAGGACGTTTCTCGCGTAAGTGTGAAAACGCCTATGCGGCCAGTAGTAGGAAGCTGTGCGACGCAGGGACTCGACATGGTGGGTGGTGTGGACGTCGGTCCCCGAGTCCATCGTGGCGTTGAAGGAGCGAGGAAAATGGCGTGACGCGAAACGCGACTTCGTTTTCATAAATGAGCAGTCACGTGGTCTTGTATTACCAAATCCACCCTCAATCACCAAGTCCAATCATTGATTTGAATCATGCTCGCTAATGCTGGCGGTATGTGTATTGATACAGGCTAGCCTGGCTAGGTATGCGGGTATCGTGAACAAGATTGGGGAATTATGATCTAAACTAGATATAGGAGTAAATGCTCGGAGAAGTGCATCGTGGCGTGGAAATGCCATCTCGTGGGTCGTGTCCAATGTGTATGCGATGAGGCGAGGAGTGCATGTAAGAACCTAGTCCATGGTAGTGGTCGTAACAGGAGTCGTCTCTAGATGGTCAAGGTCGTGAGATAGGTTTGAACGCGGGCGCCGAGTGGAAGGAAACTCGGTAATGCAGAGAACGCTAGATTTTCAGCTCTCGAAAACCGCGCACATCTAGCCTCCCCGTTCCGGTACGCTGCCACTCCTCCTGCATGCTGCCTTCATCATCCACATTGGGGTCTCGCACATCCATTATCTTCGTTTGCCCCTTGTCGTCTGTCGTTGTGTTATGCTTCTTGAACCGACCTCCGGGAATAACAATCTTCCCTGCACTCATACGCTTCGCAACAAGCGCCGCCCGTGGCTTGGGGAGCCCCAAGGCTTTGCGCTGACGTCGTGTCAGAGGCCTCTCAAAAGTTAAGGGCTCGGGCTCCGGAGGTGGTGTTCCAGGAAGAGGTGATGACGCTGCCGAAGAAGATGGCGTAGAATCGGAAGACCTCGGAGTAGAGAGTTCCGGCGTCGATTCTTCTTCCTCCGGATCGTCAACCTCGATGGCGTTTGGATCTGGTCGCAATTGTGCTGCAGGAAGGGCAAGTTTGTGGGTATTGCGCGTGCGCTTGGCTATGGAATCCGACATGGAGGAAGAACCCGAAGATTCGTCAAATGTGCGTTTAGGGGACCGGTGGACTCGGAGAATAGAGGGTAGTGAAGAGTCTACATTTCCTGGTTGTGTTGCGACAGGTGTGGGTGGTAATACATCAACATTAATTGGGGAAAATGATTCGGCAGAGGACAGGGGTGATGGCGAGCGTGACAAAGGAAGAGGGATTTGTGTGGGCATAGCAATCGCAGTTTCTTCAATCTTCACCTTGGTGCTCGCAAATTGACCATTTTTGGAGCGCTTCAAAGTAGTCTTGGAATCCGGCTTTGCGTTGGCCCGTAATGAAGGTGGTTTCTTTTTCACAGGGGAAGGTATAATAGCCGCCAAATCCGCTGGTAGTTCACAAACGTTGGGAAAGCCCGTATGCGGGCCCTTCAAATTGCGGATTGATGAGAAATGCTCCCAATCATGGTACCTGCAAGCATCAAATTGTCAGGCATTTGCAAGGTTCACATCGTGTTATCCCAAAAAGATAACTTACGCCACATAAACTGTATCACTCATATCCTCTTGTTGCGATGTTTCCTCGCGTTGTTGTTGCTGCTTCCGAACACGGCGTTTCTCACGTGCGTCCATTAGTTGTCCATCGGATGGTGCGGCGAGACTCGCGGATTGATCGGCGATAGTATCTCCCCCCGCATTCCATTCGATGACGTATACAAGCCCAGGCTGTACAACCTTGACATTCCGGCGAGTAAAATGAGCAAAAGCAGATAGCTCGAGGTGGCCACCGTAAGTGCCTGCAGCGTGTTACCATATTGCCAAGAAAAGAAAGGAGAAGAGGTCGAGTCATCGTGAAAGGGGGTAATAACCGCCACCACACACCTTGTTCCCTCATGCACCGCAAATGAGCCGTCAGGCCACGTTCATCTTCACAGAATGGTTCGTAGCGTTGCGAGTGGGTTTCAATCCAGTCGCAAATATCCTTGCGCAGTTGAAGATGGTATGAAGGGGTGCCGTATAGCTGATCGCTCAAGGCGCGGAATAGACAATTGCCGTCGCCGAGAGTGTGTACCGGGTATAAGCCCAACGAGCGCAGTTGCTCTGTCAGCAGCTGGGTGTTTTGCTCCGGATCGGTGAGGGGCTAAGAAGAGAGAAATTACAAACAGAACAACGATGATCGGATTAAAGCAATGAGCTGGTAAGTATGATGGGCATGAGCGGAACGTGGGGACTGACCCTGCCTTTGGACCTCGTCGTGCGTGTCCTCACTGCTTGACGAGGGGGAAGTTAATTATCTGAGCAACACAACGAATATTCGCAGCATTGTACAATGCGAAACGCACTTTGTGACGGTGCTTTGCCATGTTTCTGATGCTTTTTGGTAGAAACCATTATAAAAGTAACAAAAATTTCCAGTGTTTTGCTCTTCTGCGCTAGGGGGGGGATCGCGTTGGTTGTTAATAAACCCTGGTTCCCACATTCTGGGGTCCTGTCACACGAGACCCCAGAGAGCTGTGGCACCCCTCCATTTTTCGCTTGCTGCCTCGTTTTATCCGTCCCTTCCACCGCGTGCACGACACCACAAACGTCTCTCCAAAAGCAGCCGTTCCGCTCAGAAAAACAATGGCTAGACCACGATATGGAAATCATTGATTATGTTCTTTTCCTAGAAATACCAAAACTATTGCAAATCCACTGTCACCCAAGAGTTGCTCGCGAGCCGACACCGCCTTGGGCGGGTGGCGACGGGAATGCCTTTTCGTTCTGACTGCGGTCTGATACGAAGCCGCTATATCTGGGAACGCCGTGCATCAATGCCAAATTCTGTACAACAAATTGAGACAACACTCACATCCTGCCTAGTCTGTCTAATTCTTCTCGGGAGACAGAGGGCCGAGTAGTCTTGAGCACCTGCAAAAGGTCGTCTCGCGTAATTTCGTACTAGCGCCACCCACACTATTAATTTCTCATCCCAGGCAACGAAAATTCAAACAAAACCTTTTTAGGTGCATCACTTGGTTTCTTCTCCACGTTGACCATGGCTTTAGAACTCACTACTTGTTGAAGCTATAGGCGCTGACGTTAGCTTCCTGTTGATCGAAGCATGAAACACGGGTACTCTTTTCTGCAACGCAGACTCTTCTGCTCTCGACATAATTTTTTGTTCGCCAGTAGCACCAAGTGTCACATATTGAATCTTTTTCTCTTCCTCTTGCCCCGACCGTTTGATCTGCTTTGCATCAATAGATGCGTGTATGACTTGAAGATGAGCGTTGTACACCAGGGACTGAAGGTCGGCCCCTGAGTACCCCTCCGTTAATCGAGCAATTTCTTCCAAATCGACTGATGGTCCCAAGGTAACCTTGCGGCTAACCGCTTGAAGAATCTGTTGAAATTAGTACATAATAATGCACAGCAATAAAACCTCTTACATCCTTTCGATCTTCCTCGTCGGGCATATCACATAGAACAGACTTGTCGAGACGACCAGGGCGAAGAAGGGCGGCATCAATGAGATCAGGTCGGCTAGCTTGAGAAATCAGATGGTGGCGATGTTAATATGGAGATGCCAACCTTGTGGCTGCGAGAACGTATACTCCAGTCAAGCCCTCGGCACCATCCATCTCAGTCAGCAGCTGGTTCACCACACGATCAGTGACGCCTGTACTGTCGTGCCCTCTATAGACAACGAACATATGTAACATGGCATACACAAGCTAAAGACTGACGGACCTCTTTGGAGCGATAGAGTCGAACTCATCAAAGAACAGGACACATGGTTTTGCAGAGGAAGCTCGGTCAAAGATATCCCTAACCTAAGAAACATGTGTGTGAAAAAGGAAGGAAGAATCCGCATGGTTTACACGCACCGATTTTTCACTCGCACCGATATACTTGTTCAGTAGCTCGGGGCCTTTGATACTAATGAAGTTCAGCCCACATTCCTTGGCCACAGCAGAAGCAAGAAGCGTCTTTCCACACCCGGGGTATCCGTATAATAACAACCTGTTTAAACATAGGTAACAGGGTGCGGAGGTCTGTTTTCCCAGCGTACCCTGAACGTAGGCGCAAAGGTGATTGCTTGAATAACGGGGCATATTTTGTGGGCCATTCTAGAGTTTCCCGTAAAATACGTTTGGCTCGTTTCAACCCTAGAATAATAAAAGTCGGCTGTCAAAGACCACAGGTAAAGCAAGGCAGAATCACCTCCTATGTCGGCCCATTCCACATTTGACTTCTGAAGTGGGACGTCACGTAAAGATTGTGGAACGAAGTCTACTTGCGCATTTGAGAAATCGGTAGAGGATAATGTAACCTAGCATATTTGTTAGACTCGTAGTCCATCCATCAACATCAACGTACTTGGGTTGCTCTTGCTCCGTGTTTAGCATACGCACGGCTGGCACCTTGCTGCACCGCACGGGTAACTAGATCTCGTAGATCAACAGGGGAATAACCTTCGGTGTGTGTCGAAACCATAGCAAAGTTTGGGGGATCGTCTGGGTCCATACTAATACTGGGTGACTTGATGCGCAATCGCTCTACTAAGTTTGCCAATATCTAGCGAGAAAGTTAGTGTATCAACAGGCGCTTGGCTATGTTTGTTGACCTCCTTGCGCGCATCCCTACTGGGAGACTGGATGTGGTACACTTCTTGGAAAATATGTAGTGTATGAACGAGGGCGTGGAGACTCGTCTGCGATTCGGCAGTGCCAATCATGACTGTCCCACGAAAGTTTGAAGGTATCATTCGTTCTCCGGAAGAGTATTGAGCAATGAAGAGCTCCGTGATATGGCGAGAACGAAATGAATCAGCATGCTAGCAGTCCGTATTGCACAGTTAATCAGAGACACATAATTTCGAAGGCAGAAGCCACTCGCCTCGACCTCTGCAGCCAAGACTTTGTCGAGGTTATCAAAAATGAGTACAGTCGGGTGGTGCCACGATGCAATCTCGTACAGATACCGGAAAAGAGCCTTCAAGGTTGCTACTGGTTTTTCGGTGTAAAGACCGAAATCGACGTAGTGAGTGACTTGAACCAATTAGCAGGAAAACAACGCAGAAAACAATCAATATCATACATGCATACGTGCGCGTATCTTCCTCAAGTCGCTTCGCAATAGCACGGGCTACAGATGTCTTTCCGACACCTTTTCTACCGGTCAAGAGAACTGCAGATACTAAGGACGATGCTTCGTTAAACACAAAAACTTGCATCATGGTGGGTCACATACTCCCAGGCACCATTTTATTAAGGGAATGAAGAGCAAAATTAGCAACAAGCTGTTGGGTAGCTTCCTCGAGAATATCTTGCAGGCCAGAAAGTACAGTTTCCGGTAAGGACTGCTGCCTTGTATTTGATACACATCAATTGACATATATTCCACTACGACTTTATCTAAAACACTCACTGTGATTTTTCTTCGTCCTGTTTATGAGCAGAAGTGTCAGAGAAGAGGTCTGAAAAGGACTTTCGCTCTCCTGTTGGAGTAACACTTGATCGCCACATCAAAATGAGCGTTCAAAACATCAGGACTACGAGTCCCACTCACTGAATCCAATGCCAATCACTAACGTCTTCCGACCCATACGGAAAGTAAACGTGACTTTCTAGAACCTTGTTAGACCATCCGATCGAAAGGAAATTTTCCGTGGACACGTTTGATGATTCCTTTTCCGCAGACGAAGATTTGCCCTCCCCTCCAGGGTGAAGAACTTGAGTAACGGGCTCGCGTTCTCTTGCATTTGTGTCGACCTCGCGGGGTGGCTCAAGCGGGTTTTGCGGAGGCTCCAGCAATCGAAATGAAAACTTTAGGAAAACGCCATCCATATCCTCTTTCATCGGATACTGAGTTTTCGCGAGGTTAGCAAAGATATAAGGATGGATATATGCCAACGTTTCCGATCGTTTGTAAGAAGCTGACGGGGGACAAAATCTGTCAATTAGACGGGTCGGCAGAACTCGCAATACGGTTGCTGGTAATGATGGTTTAGCCGAATCTTTTTTGGCTGCAGCATCTTGAGTGCCGGATGCAACACCTCCGGCAGCTTTTTGGTGGGTCTTCGGTGCGACGCTGACTTCAGTATCAGTCGTCAGGAGAGCCGCATTTCCCTTGGTCGATGGGGCCAAAGAGACTGAAGAGGTTGGTAAAAGGAACAGGTGGACTAGGGCAATAAAGCGTACCAACAAGGAGACGGACTCTTGTGCGTCCTAATACCCATACATCGATTTCTTGGCCGACTTTTGCAACCCGAACTTGGGATAGCAGAGTGGACTCTACATGAGAGGCATGGATTTCCTGAACAAGGAATGAGAAGCGTGCCCACGAATCAAGGGAGCAGACCCACGATGATATCCCAGTCATCGGCAGTCAGAGGTTCTGTCCCGACTGAAGAGGCAAAAGGTAGATCATACAAGAGCCCAATTTCGACCTGCAAGGGACGAGATAAGAAACGTCCCAGTATTGAGAGGCAACAAACATACGATGTCGCCCTCTGCGAATCCAAGCCCTTGCGCATACTGAGGATCGATCTCGATCGTCTCGAGCGCGTTTTCCCGCGCGTCAGCATTGAAGTTGACAAGGGAAGAGGAAGAAGCCATTCCAGTCCATCCTACATACGCCTCGACCTTGGATGCTTGAGAGTCACGTTTCAGATGTATGGCAAGCGTTTGTGGCCGCTGTCGGGTGTCAGATTGGCATCCATTCGATGCACCGGCGCGACGCGCGCACGCACTATGGATCGTTCGAGAAGTGGTCCATAAATTGAGATGGGTAGATTGACGAGGGAGGATTTCAAGGAGACAAAATGTATTCGTGCTCGTCGTGGCATTTTATCAAGAAATTGAGCTCAACAACGAGCGAATAGATGTCATCACGTGAAGTTGTGCCCGTCTCTCGTACCAACTCCAGCCTTGCGATGTTTCTCCTGCTCGAACGGCATTGACACAGTTTTACTGCGGCGCTGCCAGGGGCTCCGACATCGCCTCAAATGACTATATCTCTCACGGGCTAACAGTCAGCACACACCATCACTATAAGTAAAATAGCCAGGAACGACTTCCGCCATGGTTATCCTTGACGAGAAGTCCATGATCCCTCCTCCGCCCTACGCCGCAGTTGGTCCCATCGCCCCTCCGCCATTTCCCGGCAGCCGGTCTCGCCAAAATCTAACCACATTACCCTCCCATCTCATCCTCAAGATCGTATACTTGACATTTCCCCAGACATCTGGGATAAATGAGAGCCGTCTTGTACGCCAGCGCAAGGCGCTCTACTGGTTGTCTCACCAACTTCGTCTAATCAACAGGTCGTTTTACATTGGTAAGTAATCGCGTTGCATATCGGTGGAGATAACAAGAATTTAACATCCCATAGCTTGCATGCACGTTCTGCGATCTACTTATTTGCCCGCCTATACATCCTTTATCCGTGCGCCATACACGTCCGACCCGTTTCCTTTCTCTTCTTCGGCCTCATCTCCTAGTACCGGACCTGTGGATACAACGCAACGCGAGACACAGGTTCTCGATCTCTTTATCGCACTCAAAGTCCGCGAGGACGTGATGATGGATGACACGGAACTTCACCTTGAGCGTGAAGAGTCATTCAAGGACCTTTTTGATCTCATGCAGCCGCGAAGCCGTCTAGAAGACCTCGTGCGCTATTACGGTGCCCGTGAGGGTGTGGTGTATACAAATTCACCTGGCGCTGGCTCTCCGATCACTTCTTCCAGTTCCCAGTCTCGCAACAGTATTAGCTCAGGCGGTCCATCCGGTCGCCGCAAGAGCACCACCGGACCTGCCCCTCTCCCATTCTCTATGCTTTCCATATCCTTTTCGCCTAGGAAGGTGGGCCTTGTGTTGACTACCACAGGCAGAAAGCGGACGATCTTCGAAGTTGCAAGGGCGAGGGACGAAAGGTTGGAGGTCGCCGCCAAGACACTTGTCAAACAACTCAAAGTCTGGCTGAATGACGTATAAAGTCTGACACCAATGAAGTGACAACGGCGGCGGGGAAAGGACCATGGATGTAATTTAGATAATAGCCTACAGTGGGGAGGTTTACTACCTTTGTGTATTCTCTATGTGGCACTACCTTTTGTAAAACCATTGTAATTCTTTCAGCAACTCAAAAGCATCCTGTGGGCCGAAAGACCGCATACTGTCCAGGAAGCAAGTAAATAAATAACTCTGCTTTGTAGTTCGCTACCACTAAGTATATACATAAATGAATTAGACAATAAGTACTAATAAAATACGAAAACTTGGAGAATTAGAACCACGTCTCTGATAAAGCACATATTCAACCAAGCGCAACCCAGTCGCACGCACCCATGTACCGACTGATGTACCACGGCATCCTGACGACCGCCTCTTTGTGCAACTCGTTGATCGAACATCTCTCACTGCACAGCACAAACCTCCCCAACCCTGAATCTCTGCCCGTGTATAGGCACACCGTCGGCGGGCGCGCCGCGCGGAAATAATAGATCGTGGCCGATACAGTGTCGACAAGTGAATACAGGTTGTCGGCCTCTTTCGGGTCGGATTCGATGGCAGACATGAGGTCGTCCAGTTGTGTTGCGTCTCCACGCCTGAACTCGCCCTTTTCCGTCTTGGCCAGAGGTGTGCCAGAGGGGCTGTAAAACGTTCTTGGCAATGCACCGATTGCGCCTCCATACAAGAGAGAGGCTGCTTCCTCCGCAGAGATCAACCCCTTTACACCGATCAACCACGGTTGGGCATGTATTATGCGTCCAGATATCCCATATGCCTTCATCAGAGGTGCAAAAAGCATCAGGATAAGCCCAATGACGATGGGAGCCGCTGCTCCAGGGATCGATTGGATCTCTAGAAGAATCCCAACGAGAAGGATTTCCCAGGAAAGATTCGGGAAAAAATCGGCGAAGAGGCGCTTAAATGAGCGCCGAGTGGCGAATGCAATGGAAGGGAAGTCTTTCCACCGAATCGCAGCAGCGCGACAACCTCCAAGGACGATCGCGTGGTTTTTTGTCATTCCGACCACCTGAATCTCCGGTTCGATGTCCCATAGGTTCGTTCCCCATTCATCATCTTCCGCATACCAGCCAGCAATGTCGGGGATCTTGGCAGGTAGAAGACAAACCATGCGCTCTACGATGCGATCGTTGTCGTTGGCCATTGAAAGCCTTGCGAGTGCTTGCAGTTCCGTTTCCTGAAAGTCGGGGTGGATGCGATGCTCGAAGAAGCCCATCAGTGCATACACCCTCTCCGCCTTGAAACCATCATGTCGTTCCAGAGCCCCGCTCGTACGCCGCCAAAGAGCCGACTTGAGCAGCGAAAGCCTTTCCAGCCTCTCCAACGGATCCCTCAGCCCGTATGCATTGACGATAGCGGATTCTTCGGCAAAGTTTGGATAAGCGTGGTTTGCGAGTTGATGGAGGGTGATGGATGTGATATCGTCGTCTCTAAACTTGAACCGCAGCTCCTTGCTCAGGAGTGCCTCAGGAAAAGTCCAGAGGCGTTCTCCGTACCTCAACCATGCCTCCTCTTCGGTGACCCCAGCGGGGGGGCAAAACATGATGAGCGTGAACTGGGCACCGCGATACACATCCGCCATACGATACACATCTTCGTTGACCTCCTCTGGCGAATTTTTCTCCGTGTTTATCAACTTTAGGTCGATCCAATAGGCTGTCTCGTGGAGAGATGCCATTGTGGCTTCGACTTTCCTGATGAATGCCTCCTCTGCAGCAAACCGGGCTGTTTTTTCCATGCGCGTAGGCACGATGTCTTGGTACCTGTAGGAGATGGCGACGTATCTCTGCTGTTTGATGATGTTGGAATCATCGCAGATATCCCAAGAACGTGTCGCAGGATTGTAGACGACGAGTAGACGGGGATGCGTCAGATGTGTGACTTTGCGGACGGGCTCCACTCCTAGTTCGTCTTTTCGTAGAGAATACTCGCGGGGGGAACGAGCTGCCCAGAGCTGGCCATGGTATCTCGACAAGTAGGGTTTATAGAACCCCGAGTGACTCGGGTCAGTAAACGGCCATATCAGCGCGAGTGTGAACAAACCCCAACGCATGAGCCAACGGGGGATGTCCTCCGGATGAGACAGTGGTGCATTGGTAACCAGCCAAATAGCGAGTTTCCTCACATTGGGAACGTTTCCTCCGACAGAGACTTCGGTCCGATCGACGTTTCGGAAATGGGGACGGACTGATTGAACTACGAGTGGTCTGCACCTGCCAGTGGTAGGGCTGACATATCGCTGCCCTGGCCCGTGAAACGTTGGCCGGTACTGCTTATCGTAGCAGCAAAATTGACCCCTTCCAGATGTCGGTAAAGTATCGTTTGGGTTTTGCATTGGAAGTAGACGCAGAACTGCAAGATGTTGATATTGAGCAATATATCCCTGCTAATCAGAAGCAGACAGTCTCACCTGGACAAGGCGAAGCAGGAGGCCTGTCGACCGTCAAGTTTCTGGTTCGTATTTATACCACTGACTCGGGAAGGGGCTTTTTTCCTGAAAAAGGAGGGTCAGAAGAGACACCGCAACTATCACGGCTGACCACAGCAGGGGTCGACAGGCCTACATGTCAACTTCATTTTTTTCCGCGGGTTCCTTGCCGTTACTGGTTACAATTTTCGCGCCCGTATACCGTTCCTGTTGAGAAAAACCTGCGGCGCCCGCCAAGAAGCGGCACATGAGATGTTGGTCAGTCCCAGTCAAGGTTTGGCTTTGAAAAAGGTTACTCTTGGCGTTCTTCATCCAGTGCATATTGATAGCGGAACATGTGCGCCAAATGAGATCTGGCATTATCATGATATGATGGCATCGAGTGGCATTTTGTAGAACCCGGCTGTAAATAGTCGCGGAATCACGTTTAAAGTCAAGAAGACGAAGAATGAATCAAAAGCATATCAGCGCCCAACTCGGTCTGAAATGACGAGAGAACGTTGCGTATCAATTCCCTTGATGCCAAGCAGGTTCAAAGATTGAAATTTTTGTCCCTTGGATGTGGCCGGTTGGCATGATGGGACCTGGTGGCATGAGAATAATATCGGAATCGGAATTATCAAAGGTTGTCGCCGAAGAAGTCGGGTCAACGCCGCATGCGCTACTGCAGGTACACTGTACCCTGGGCCTGCCAACGCCGGCCTGCCAAAATGCAGCCGGTGTCGAGAGCTTCAAGAACTTCCGTAAACTGCAGTTTCCTACAAGCATAAAGGAATTCAGAAAGACACTCAAATGTTACAAACACACCCAAGCTTATCGTGTCATGCTAACTCCAAGATTGACCTCGCTTCACGGTTTACCTACTAAGTAATAGTATTTAGTAGTGGCAGGTTGGTTGTACTTGTTGAGCGCTTCATTCAGAAGATTGAAGCCGGATCGGATCACCAATTTCCAATTTGATAATAACCTCACTCCCTCGGCGCATGGTGAAGGGTAGGACACATCCGGACTAGCATGGGGACGACAAAACGCTGGTGGGACTCGAAAGGGTCCTGGTAGCTCAGCTGGCCCGTGGGATCACACCTCATACAGGTCTCCGATGGCTTACTGATAAGCGCCTTCACCCATTCATCGCAGGCCACTGCTCTCGCGGAGGGTCGCGCACCATCGCACACCCGTTCGAGGTCACTGCGTGCCTACTTCCTCTGTCTGGTAAGTGAGTGGTGGTCCACCTAAACAGCCTCGGATGGACGGCGGCGAGTGTAGCTGACCCCCTGATTAGAGCTCTCGCAGGCTCGAAACCGCGCCCTATCCCATCTCCCTATCTGTCCCTGCGCGTACTGCCCTGAGACCAGGTTTAGCAGATCTTCAGAGAGGGTCGGCTGGCGGGCGTGGCAAATAGACTCGATGGCCCGAGTGCCTCCCCTTTGCACACTGACTTACATTCAGGAAACGCGAAGCGTTTTCTGAATTTCCCTCTAGTAGCACACCTCCGATTAGTCCGAAATACCTTCCGCATCAGTGGACGCATTGACTGGTAGTATATCGAGCGGCATATTTGATTCCTGTGTGCTGTGCAATTCCCCTGGTCCTTATACTGACGTACGTCACAACGCATGCACGTATATACTAGCCAACGTACCACAGCATCCTGACGACCTTTCACTAAGTAAATCTTATTGCACAACATGAACTTTCCTATCCCCTAATCTTGACCTGTATACAGGCACACTGTCGGCGGATGTGCCGAAATAAGTACAGTGTCGACAAGTACGGTTCCGGCAGGAACGACGGGACCGGGGGGGCCTCACGCCGCTCCTGGGGCATTTGCGAGGTCAGGGACGTGGCAGGGCCAGGGGCCATGGGGTACCGCACCCTGATTGGACAGAAATTTAAAAAAAAAAAAAAAGTGGGTACAGGCTATTGACCTCTTTTGAGTTGCTTCTGGATTTCAGGGCCTCCAGCAGTGCGGGGTCTCCGAGGGTCTCAGCATCTAAACTTGCCTTGGTCGGTTTTGGCTAGAGGCGTACCAGAGGCGCTGTTAAACATTCTTGGCCATACAAATGGGTAGCTGCCTCCTCTGCAGAGATCAAGCCCTTCACACTGATAATCAATCATGGTTATGCATGCAGAGGGGGAAGCAGCATCAGAATAGCTCCGATGGTATGGGGAGCCACTATTCCAGAAACTGGTACTAGTTGGAACTCCAGAGGGCCTGCCCTGGACTTCCTGTTCCAGAGTGCTAGCAACAGCGGCCAAGAGGTGGTGGATAAAATATTCATCCAGTAAATTGTGGAGCATATAGTGCAACTGGCCTAGGAGTGAATACTTGTGAAAAGTTTCGACTTGAGTCTATGATGTTCGATGTGAAAAGGGACCTTAGAGCCTGAATTGGAAACATACTATGAAGGCCTGACTTCTGACCTAATGACTCCTAGTAGGGAACAAGGATCGTGCTATGTAAATAATTTGGAGGGGTTTATAAGCTTGGTCACCCAACCAGAATGGGAATAGCCCACCAGCATCCGACATCAAGGATGAATCCAAAACACCTCCACCATCAGATGCTGACATCAGACGATGCTTTGCCAATGACTCAACTCTCAAAGCAATTTTCAACGAAGGTCTAACGTACTTACATCGCCGAGTTCCAACTTTCTACTGTTTCAGCAGTACTCCATTGCAACTTGGCACTGACATCTCAGCCAGAAAGATGGTGTTGACTTCTGTATGTATTGTGGGGAAATGGCCCTGAGTTGCAGGCAAATACTCACCAGAAGTTTCAATGGTTCCTCTTCGGAGGTCAGCGCGGTGGCGACGGTCGCATGTCAACTTGAACTGCTCGGATACATTAGTTGCAAGCATACTTTGCGAAATGATCCTGCTATCAATCTTCTCTTGCAAAGGTATAAGAATTTTTTTTACCAGTAATTTGAGTGAAGTTTGAGTCCACATTCGTGGTTCTCAAGTTGTAGACTTGTCCAGTCTCGACCGAGTTGTGTCACAAAGTTCTCACGCTGGTTTCCCAGAGTTTCCCAATGACACAGCGCAATCCGTTGCTAGTCTCAGAGCTGCTTGACTCAATCCTGGACTATATCGCGCCAGATTCGGTTATAGAGCTCGGGAATGAACATGAAATTTGAACCCACACACTTTCCGTAGAGGAGCGGCAAGCATTCTATTCCCTAGCTCGAACATGCCGTGCAGCCTCGGAACCTGCCCTGGATCGTCTTTGGCGGACGCTGGACTCGGTCGAGCCTCTCATGTGTCTCATCTGGTGTTTTCCTAGAGTGCACTCCCTCGTGCCTTCGATCTTCTGGCGTTTTTCCAAAATGGTGAATAAACACAGGGCCAGAGTAAGTGTGTAGCGACTCTAGTCGATCATCTTTTCTGACACTTGGCAGAGGCCACTCTCTCCCGCCGAATGGGAAACCATCCATCGGTACGCTGTCCGTGTCAGGGAGCTCCATATGGTTGGACTGGATTGCTCTCTCTCTTTTGAATGCTTCCACTCCATAGCTCAGAATGTGTCATCTCGTTCGTTCTTCCCCAATTTGAGGGTGCTCATTTGGGAGATGGACAGTATCACCCCAATTGCGTCAAGCCATTTCTCACTCCCACACTTGTTTCTTTGGATATTAGCCCATCGCCATCTGATGACTCGCCGCACCAAATCGTTGTGCTCGTTTCGCTCTGTTGTCTAAATCTGAAGGCTTTCAGATGGAGTGTTGATTATCTATCCCGTTTGGAATTTGATCGTCATACTTTGGATTCTCTTCGGCTTCTTGGAAACATTGAAAACCTTCAACTTGGACTTGCTGAATTTGACCCTATAATTCTCGAGCATGTTATCCAGCTGCAAAACTTGAAGGTTCTTTGGATAGGGCTCGTTCAGAAAATCGACATCGCACCCGCTGGTATGCCATTCCCCAATGTCGAGATACTGTGCTTGAGGACGAGGAATCTTGATTTCATTACTAGTCTCCTACGACCACATCAACAGATCTTCCGCGTTGTTAGGTTCGAGCTTGGCTGGTGGAGGAGTTTACCGGAATCATCACCATCCCTGTTCTCTTGCTTCCATGCGCTGGCCATGCCTCAACGTACGAAATCCCTCGAGTCGTTCGACTTCATAATTCCTAGTGGCGTCAGATACTTCTGGAACATGATGAATGAAGAAGTCGAGGCCCTGGAAAATGACCCCACGCATTATTGTGTCACCTATGAAACCCTATCTCCTCTAACGTCCTTTTCTTGCCTTCGTCGACTTGTGATCGAGCCGAAGAACCAAATTTCTCTTGATGACGATGAACTCAAAACTTTGGCTCGGTGTTGGCCATTGGTTGAGATCCTGCACCTCAATTGCAGGTCTGGAGGATGGCCTCAGACTTTGGCCAAGTACCCGACTTTGCACGGGTTGTTGGTACTTATCAGTTCCTGCCCACAACTCCGTAGCCTCGTGATGCCTATCGACGCCAGGATCGTCCCGATTGATGCTAGCTCCGAAGTTTGCAATAAACTCATAAAGATCGTCGAGTTTAATGACTCTCTAATCAGCGACCCGTGTCTGGTGATCGATTTCTTGCATAAACATTTACCTTGTCTCGAATCGCTGTCTTTGCCGCGATATCCCCCCACGCGAGGAGGACTGAGCGAGTATTTGCAGGAATGCTACGATATGTGGAAGAAGATGGAAGACGAATATATATCGCAGGCGGGTACCAACGAAGATATGACACACGCGAATGTCTATGATAGTTGAAAAAGTCCATACATTCCATTTATCGGGCTTGTCTCTGTGTAGCCCTCGCCTTAGCACCAGAACTGAATGCTGCTGAATAAAGTCCTCCTGCTCTCCTTATACTATGCCATGTCAGAGCATCTTAACTTGATCCTTTGGGCACGTTCGACAATGCCCTTCAGCTTCGAGCCTCAGGAATCAGGAATCAGTTTTCACAGGTGCATCACTAATGTTTCGTACAATTTCTCCTGTCCATATCGCTGCAGACATGCTTCAAGAAGACTTCGCCCCTATTGCCTAATGCAACATAGTAACAAATGCATAAAATCCTCCATGGATCCAGCAACTAGGCCACGCGGAGATGGTTTGGAATATCTATCGAATGGTCCTTGATTTGAAAATTTCGTAAAATCCAGACTAGGCCCTCGTCTGCATCACAGGGGCCGGCTCATGATGGCACTACTAGAGACGATTTCATTGGACGACCTTCTCTGACACTGGGATTGTCTCTGTATTCTAGGCTTGTCAGGTTCCCGTGAAAGACCCTGCGATCTTACTTTGAGAGCCTCACACCGGTCGAGTGACCCTCCGAGCTCCAGTTCCGAAGCCAGCGAACTGTGATCCATCTGATCAACAATGCAGTAGTTTGCAGTAGCCCATACTTGAAAAACCGCATACATAGTACGTACTATGCTCAAGGTAGTCGATTACTCAGCTTGTCTTCAAAAGCCGGCTTTGAAACACTGGCACTTGAATCGACCCACAGTACTTGTTAAAGCGCTAAGACAGACCCGCGCGAGGCATGCACTGTATATTCTAGATCCACAGGTACGTTGCTCAGCGCTCAGCGCTGCCAGGGTGATGGGATCCTGTCCCTCAATGCTGTTTATATGTGTGTTTGCTGCTCGTCGATGATGCGGGCATGGTTCAGACGCATAAACAAACCTCAGATGCGCATGCACGGAAGCTCAAGGCCTCAGACTCAAACATGACGAGACCGGTGACAGAAATATGAGTCATGAATTCACCCCAAATCTTAAGGTATCTCAAGGTATTGACGTATAAATCACGAATAGCATACGTACATACTGCGGGGTCCTGCCATCATTTCACCATAGTGGTCGCTGCGCCAACGGTAGTACATGGAAAATGCGAGAAACGCGTGGAATACCCCCTACCTCCAATGAGCAACCTGCGCAAACAGAACGAAGCCAAGCGGCGTCTCCTTCAAGTAAACAGCATACGACCTCCAGAGCCCTCCAATGAGAAGTTGCATGAGTTTAGGCAAGTACGGTCCTCTGCAGTAAATGAGGACGCATTTTCACGCAACCCCTCTGCTGCGTTAGCATGCAGTAGTCGAACTGTCCTCAGTTTGGGCGCTGTTAAGGTCAAGAGAGCAGAAACCAACGCCTGGAGATGGGGAATCGATTCTTTCCTAGATTTGGAGTGTAGACAGAGATAAGAAACTGGCGGAAGGATGAGGTGTGGTTTCAGTTCGAGCCAGGAGTGAAGGTAGATGACGAGCTTATCGAGCATCTTGCAATATTCGGAGAGTAAATCGAATTCATTCTGCAGCGAGTCACCTGAGAGACAAAAGTTAAGAGTGACAGAAGTGAGATTTGCACAGGTCAGCTTCATGAAATTCTTCCACGCATGCTCGAAGAACGGCGGAGGCGTGCAATCATAGGTGAGCTGACGGAGCGCGGGGAATTGGTTCGCACTCTTGTCTCGCGGGAGGTAATCTCGCAAAAAGACAGACATTAGTGTGACAGATTCCAGTTTGGGCATGACAGGAACGTCGAGACGGTTTCTAGAAGCTCTATTGGCAGGCGTAGGGGAACAAATTGGGCACCTAAGGACCCTTAAATTTGGAGACGCTGCAAGCATCATCATCAAATCTTCTCTAATGTGAACTCATTAGTTCTGAGCGCCGTAATAGACAATCCACGCATGCTTGCCTGCATGGTCGAAGAATCGAATCAGAACAGTCGAATACCTGGAGTGACGTTCCGCAAGTCTCAATCAGAGATGCGATGACAGATGAAGGCAGCTGTCGCAGCCAACATTCGGGGAATGATAACATTGGCATGGCAAGCGTGACGATAGAAAGATTTGGAAGCAGGCGCACTACTGCAGCAAGCATGCTGTAGTCCGAAGCTTCGCAGCGCTCATCCGTGATGAAGACATCCAAACGCTTCGTCCAGCAACCAGGCCGGTCCTCGTCTCGAGCTACTGAGGGACTGCGAAGTGATTCGTGGAGGGAAAATAGAGTATCCACTTCGGTAATGAGGATACTTTGATAGAGGGATTTCAGGACGAGTTCATTCCACGTTTTGCAAACAAGAACCATGCTACGTTTTGTGCGAATGGAATCTCTCAACCTCTGTAGCTCATTTTGCTTAGCGAGCACGCGGGGCAATTCCGAAGAAATCAGATTATCGCAGTCCAAGAGAGCGTCCAGGTCCACAGCATGGCCAAAGATCTTTAGCCATACTTCGGGTGGGACCCGGAGGAGGATTGATGGAGAAGAGGGGGAAACTGAAGTCATTGCGGGAAAGATGGTAGGGTAATGGGATTAGGAGGGATTAGGGTTGCAGACGACCTACCTTTGAGGGAGAGACTTTTATATAGTGGGGCAAGCCTGGGAGCGCACCAGTGACGACCCAGTTATCCACGCATGTCCGATGTATATCAGCGCAAAGAGACTGCCAGATGAATCGATATGAATCATGAAAGTGGAGAATCCGTCTTCTATTTCCGAGCTCCAAGGACTCTAAATGGACCCTGCAAAAAAAGTAACGGTCTCCATAAAAATAGGTGGAGGATATCGGCGTTCATCGAAAATTCCTAAACCATTCACAGCGCAGACAAAGTGGCTATAACCCAATGATGTGGGACTGGGATAAAAGGTTGAGGCGGCTTCCGCCCTTGAAGTGGGAACTTGAAGAGTGAGGCCGTGGGCACTGAATTGAACTACCTGAGCGTCCAGAGCTGAAGTATGAGTTGCTGACATACCGAACGATGAGGGAAAAACTGATCCTAGGTTTTCGAGAATGCAGGACGGGCATCAAATCGACGAGAGGCTATGTCACATGCATTTACATGCGGAGAAGTTTAAAGCTGCAGTGTGTCTGTCATTGACGTTGTGTCATGAAGCTACACTTACAAATATAGAAACTCTTTCGGAACCTCGACTGCTCAGTGCGCAAAGTTTGAACGTCGACCAGGTTCAAGATCAGCATCGACGTGTTGCACCAAATCTTGGTAGCGAAACGACTGACCATTAGCATCGCCCGTGAATCCGCCACGTCGTGTATACCACATGACAGATTTCAGTCGGTACCATGTTGCCAAGTTGCTCGTCCTCGGAATCATATTCCACATCGTGTTTATCGCGTCTGTGTTCGATTGCTACTTCAGGAGCCCCGTCGTTCATGGCATGACGCGCTATGGCTCGAGTCCGGGAGAGTCTAGGCGCCTCGTGCTTATTGTGGGTATGTCGAATCGCCCAAATACGTGTTGCGTCCGCCGTCAACCTAACCGTTTGAGTAGGTGATGGCCTCCGAGCCGACCTCTTATTCACTCCAAACGGGTTTTCTTCAGTTGATTCTGCTCCAGAAGTGGTTGCTCCGTACCTGAGGTCAATCGTGGAGAAACGCGGTGCTTTCGGAGTATCTCATACCAGGGTACCTACAGAGAGTCGTCCAGGACATGTCGCCATCATAGGTTTGTCATTGAAAGCTCCACCCGTTCTAACTTCACATTCAGATAAACAGGGGGAATGTACGAAGATGTCTCGGCAGTCACCAAGGTCAGACATGAACATGATTCTACATATAATCATTGACCTTGATGTGTCAATCACAGGGCTGGAAGACCAATCCAGTGAGAAGCTAATGTAGAAGGGGGGATTCTATGCTGACTCTATCCCTATTGAGGTGGACTTTGATTCAGTGTTCAATCAATCAAGCCACACTTTCTCATTTGGGTCACCGGATATTCTGCCGATGTTTGCAAAGGGCGCTACTGCTGGTAAAGTTCGATCATGGTGCTATGATGAGGAAGCCGAAGACTTCACAAAAGGTTGATATAACACCGAGTTTTTGGTCGTGGGCCTAAAGAAATGTACAGATGCGACAGCTCTCGATACGTGGGTGCTGGATCAGCTCCATGTACTGTTTCAAAATGCGTCCGAAGATGCTACGCTAAACTTGCAGCTGCGCGAAGAAAAAGTGATATTTTTCCTGCATCTCCTGGGCCTGGACACCACCGGTCACTCATACCGTCCTCATTCAGAGGTGAATCTGATGTCTTCGTCATGGCCTATTGTACTTAAGTTGACCAACAGGAGTATATGAACAACGTCCGAGTTGTTGACAACATTGTCCGTGAAACCGAAAAAGTCTTCCTAGATTTCTACGGGGATGAGGAAACAAGTTTTGTATTTACTGCCGATCATGGCATGTCTAAAATAGGCAATCACGGAGATGGAGGTGAGGAGTCATCTCGCCCTCGCAAGTTGGGCCCTCATCGACTTTATTAGATCCGGATAACACCCGGACACCACTTATTGCATGGGGAAAAGGAATTCGAGGCCCTCTCCCCGATTCTTCGCCTTCTTCGCATGACGACTTCTCGCAGCCATGGAAACTGGAACATGTGCTCCGCCGAGACGTCTCCCAAGCGGACATAGCTTCCCTAATGGCATCACTCGTTGGCATAGATTGGCCAGTGAACTCGGTCGGTGTTCTGCCTGACGTAGATCATACATTGCCTGGCTTCCTTGATCCGCGCGGAGGAGATGAGACCCTTGCTCGCATGGCATTAGTTAATACCCAGGTCTTGTTAGAGCACTACCGTGTAAAGCATGGTGAGTCGATATTTATTCTCCTTAAATGTAAAATTTTTATTTCTCCAAGACCTCAAGCAATCAAACGCTTTGTTCTATGAACCATTTGATCCTCTCGAAATTACGGACGACTACGGGGTGCCGGCCCGCGTCCGGAAACTTGTATCAATCGAACAATCACTCCGAAGAAGACAATGGAATGAAGTGCGCCAACAGTCTGCCCTGTTGATCAACACTTGTCTTGAAGGCTTGCGCTACCTGGAAACGTCAGCGCAATTGTATCCCTTTTGCATCATGACCTGACGGAATTTCTAGTTATGATCGTTTCTTGATTCGTTGTATCGTCATCGTAGCGTATGTTGGATGGGCTGCTTATGCTTCTATCTCCCTCTTCCCTACCGTCGATGGTTTATCGGCGCCGGCTACCAAGAACGGGTTTATCGATGTATTCGCTCTTTTGATATTCTTTGTTTCTGCAATGGCCTTCTGGGTACAGAACTCACCTTGGACATTCTACGTTTATGTTGCTTTCCCCTGCTACTTCTGGAAGGAGTTCTACCTGCGAGGGGTACCTGGTTTGTGTAGAGCCACATCACAATCCTCTTTCTCGCCTCGTCTGCTTTTCATTTATGGATTACTCGTTGTCGTCTCACTTCAGAGTATGGTGGTAAGTGCGTCTTTTCGTACTGAAATTCTGATTCACAGATCATACAGGCCGCGTACACCTATCGCTCTATATGGAGTATCGGTTTTGTTATCATTGGGGTCATATGGCCGTATTGTACTTGGCCGTCTTCAACGCTCTCACAACATCGGAAACTTGCTCTACAGTGGAGTTGCAGTTGTCTACTCACCGCTGTCTTCCCTGCCCTTCCAGTGGACAAAAAGGAAAGCCTTCCAACCATGTATGTCAACGAAATTTAAGCTTGCACAGTGCTGATGATTTTCCAGCTTGTTTGGTGGCGTTGAGATGCTCTTCATAGGTGCTATGCAAACTTGGTCATCTGACTCAGGTTTGGCCTTTGAGAACAGAAGAGTCTCTATGGTTTACCAAGTCAGTGAAGAACTTAATGGATGTTATTCTCACTTAATCTCAAGAAGATGGGCCTTCTCGTCGCTACCATGGTTGTCACCACTAGTTCTGTCATCAACTTACAAGCCAAGAATGGCTTGCCACCCATCAATCGGCTCGCTGCATGGATAATTCTTGGTCTGTAGTTCATTTCCCCTGTGGTTGACATGTTTTGTGATCTCGATTTAATCTGGCCAGTCCTATCATCATTATACCCATTCATATCCAGAGTGCAACACCCCTCCCCAAGGACCAAAATCATATCATTCTTCTTGGCATTTTCTGTTTGTTTTGTTTTGTTGTCTATATCCATTGAAGGACTCTTTTACTCGGCTTTCACGTGCAATTTACTCCTGTGGATAGAGGTTGAAGCAGCCGTTCGAAAACCGCTGCGTGTTAATGAGCCCACTACTGACGAGATCCGACCAAAGGGTTATCACTTCCGGGCTGACGACGTACGAATAGCTCTGTTTTTCTTATTTTTCGTGCAGCTCGCCTTCTTTGGGACTGGAAAGTAGGTTATATTCGTGCGATGTTTGGCCATCTTTCACGCTGATATGTTTCATCTTCAGCGTTGCATCCATATCGTATGTCCTTTGGGTGATATTCAGCGTGGCGTGTTCTCACAGCGCATCTAGTTCCTTCTATTTAGAACCTGTATATCGCCTTGTGCCAGTATTCAACCCTTTTCTGATGGCGGCCTTGCTGGTTCGCATTCCAGTTTGGTCGTATACATCCGTTGACCCGTCCACCCAGATATTCAAGATCGTCGTGCCATATGTGATCTTGTCAGCAGCTTTTGCGACCCTCAACGCGCGTTTAAGCTTGCCCCCTTTCTCGCTGTTCCTCGTGGCGCTGACCCTTACGGATGGTGGGTATAATCATCATGCGGGTTCGCCCAGCTGTCCAAGTTCTGATTGCGTCCGTAGGAATGACTATGACCTTCTTCTTGAACGTGACTGACACCGGTAAGGCAGCCCCGTGCTCCGTTGGATCGACTAACTTGAATTGTGCACGATAGGTTCCTGGTTAGAGATTGGGCAATCGATCAGTTTCTTTTGCATCACGTCCCTCTTGTTGGTATGGTCAGCTGGCATTTGCGCCGCAGGCGAGTATCTCATGGGGGACGCTTTGATCCCCGCTGAGTCTATAGATAGAAGAAAGGTAACGTAGACCCACGGTTGTCGCTTTATATGAATTATATCGGGAAAATGAGCGAGGAACTAGACAGAGAGCTATCGATTTGCCAAATTTTCCCTTCGCTCCTCCTTTTTTGATGAGCCTGACATTTTAGAGGAGTGCCTCGGGCGCAATACAAGAGTTGAAAATCCCTTGGACTTGCATCACTTGTCATGCTTGACTGGGATCGAATCCTGTGTTACCGCTGGCTCTAGAGGGAATACGCTCCCCTGTTGCGTACATCCCACTGACCATTGGTGCACGCTATTTGGGGATATGCGTGCCCGGAATCCCCGTTGCTTCTCCCTTTGGTGCTTGGCATCATGGGGTGCGCTCATTGGTCACATTGACCACAGGTCAACGTTCCAACGCCGACAATGTTCAAACGTTCACTACCGAGCTTGGCAACTTGGTAGCAGTGCACCCCACGGAAGTATTTTCTCTATCTTTTTTTTTTGGTTTTCTTTTTTTCCTTTTTTGTTCTCCAGTCCAGACTTGTTCTAGACAGATCAACATATGGTGCGATCCATGCCATGAGGCGGACCGAGTAGTACCTTTTTTGCCATGACATGTGATGATGGCGGTGACCCCCAATTGTCTACGTCCTTTGTTTGTTTGTTCTGCAGCGGGACCCAACTTTGCCTTCCTGACTGAGAAGCTCCATATGGGGCCTGGCAAGGTTTTGAATTCGCATCGATGACTCAATCTAAATGACTTCCATGCGAGCGCGGACTGACGGCCCTAGAGATTTTGCTTGAATGGTGACGTGGTTGTCTCACGTGTCTGCGCTATCTCTAGCCTCAATTGCTCGCGTGTCGTTATGCATGATGATTCATGCATCAAACTTCAAGGGTCAACAGGTCAGCCGCCAACCGTGATCCACTCCGACAAGCTACGACATCGTTGGGAGGTAGTGGAACATTGCCAGACCCGACGGAGCGCCGGTAGAGAGGTGGAGACGAGAAACCACGAAAGTCATGTCCATAAAATCTGTGAGATCGGGAACGGCACCTATTCGCTTGTCGAAAGCAAGGGACGAAAAGCGGACCTGATGTACTGCCATGTGCACAAAGGTGAGATAACGAAGCCGATGTAAATGAGCACGCAGACACATCTCGGGCGAAAAAAATAACTCGTATTTAAGGGCAACTCGGAATGTCGTTTACTAATGGGTCAACGTCAACGCTTTGGCGAGCACTGCAAATCGGCAAAAAAAAGGGGGTAGCGGAAATCAGCTACAAGCACGGCAGCGACCTCAGGGTGACGGACCGGTTTGGTACTCGATCTCGGAACGGTCTGTTCCTTGCATTTCAAAGGCGACGCCTTCTAGCCTCCGCTTGAGGGCTTCTCGCGAGGATGCAAACAACATTTTATCCCTGATAGTGGCGTCGTCGGGAGACCTAGCAGATACGCGTGTCAACAGCGGCGAAGAAACCTTGCGGGCCGTCCGCTCCCACTGAGTGGACGGCGAAACGAGACGTACCACGAAATGAAGCCAAGTTTGCTCCTCGTCCCGCCCTCCACTTCGTATTCAAAGTCATACACCCCCCAGCGGCAGGCATCCTTGGGCAGCGCGTCCACAAAGGCGTCGTAGGTCGCCGCCGGCGATGCGGACGACGCGTCCTTATCGCCCGTCTTTTCGACGACGATCGCAGACAGGCTGTCGTTGATGGCGAAGAGGACGTATCTCAACTTTCTTCCCAGCTTGAGTTGCTGGTACGTCGTAATGCACGCATCGACGGGTTCGACGCCGGAAAGGGACTACCCACGGCGCGTTCAATCAAGCTTGTACGTGGAAGTTGGTCGTTGCGCTCACCATGATAGACTATATGTTTGGATGATCGGGAGAAATGACCATGTTCACCGCCGTTTATAACAACGATCACTGACGGGTGCAAAGTACTGCGGAGCGCTGCGGCGCCGCACTACAACGCCAAGACACAAATGATGCGGTACACAACTGACGCTGCGTGCTGCGGCGATACATTACTCATCGGTAATACATGACGTAGCCGGCGATCAAGTTTTTAGTGTAACATGGATATGTACAGGACTACCGCAACTCGAGCTTACCTAGGTTCACACACACCGCAAAAACAGCCATGCCCGATCCCCCTACGCTTCCTCAATTACCGACGCCTGATCTTTTCCATCTTACTGGCCACCTCGTTGGCCTTTTGACGCGCATCCAACAACCCGACGCCTTGAGCAGGCGGTGTCCACCACTCCGGCAAGCGCTCCTCGCCGTACCACTGTTCCAACCTCGACACCGGCACCTGCCCGTTCTCCTCCTTGAGCAGCAGCCAGCACAGTGCGGCCTCGCCCGTGCCAATCTCAGAGTGGAGCAGGTTCAGCGGGGACGACAGCCGCGCTTCTCGGTCCACGCGCAGCTGCGCAAACGCATCGAGGCTCAGTCCCTCGCGTTCGTGCGCATGCGACAAGAAGGTGTGCAAAAGGCCGGGGTCGACCGGGATGGGCGCTTCAGCGTGCCCTACAAGGGCGTCCCCATGAACGAGTGACGCATCGTGCTCGATCCTGTTGTGCAGCGCAAGCTTGTCGAGGTCCAGGCGCAGGCGGAGTGCGTGCCCACAAAGGAGGATGCCGACCAGCGCAAGTAACGCTGCAAGGGGGAACGACAGGTTGTAGACCGAGTGGATAGCCTGCAGAAGCTGCCAGAAGCCGATGTCTTTACCATCGTGCGGCCTGTTGGAGTTGAGTTACGTTCAGAAGAGATGTCAGTTTTGGTGCTTACAGGTAGCCGTGATTCGCCAACGCATTGAGGGCTGGACAAGGGGACCGCTTGTCGCCCCGTCCAGCGGGAACAAACGGAGGACGGCTGGTGGTCGACATGTTGGTGGACAAAGAAAAAGCCCCTGTGTGGCGTCAGCCTTTTATCTCCCACATGTGGCTGTGCTCCCGGTATCATGGTCAACTCAGTCTAATGTGTCTATTGCTTATTAGACCGGTACCAAATTGGCCCAAGTCTATGTCTATTTTTAAGACTTCCATGTCCAGATACAAGGATTACTCATATGTAGGGTGGTCCCAAAGCTAATGTGGATGTCAGCAACCGCACACGGGCAAGCAATCAAAACGCACCCTTCCTGAAGACACCGAGAGTGAACTCGACAACTAAAAGCAAAACACCACCACCTGGGGCAAGCCGAAGCACTTTAGGTACAAAGCCCTTGTAAAGCGCCACCGGTCCTTCTTCTCGCATTATTGTGAGGAGCCTAACCATAATAATTAAATTTATAATCAGAAAAAAAAATGTCTCCAGTAATAACGGAGAGTCAGCATACGCAGGGTATGTCCAGTTGTACTTGGGTACTACTCCCGAGGCCTTTGTGGCACCCTGGATACGTGACTTGACCACCTACGAAACGACTTAGTTTTGGTTCAGCGACATACATATGCACCGGCGTACATCGAATGGGGTATTCAGCAGTGTACCAACAAAACCGCCCACTGACCCAGAAACAAAGTTGTTGAAAAGTTGGCCTTGAGAAGTCTACCGTTGCGTTTTCGTGAACCACTCGGAGAACAAGGGTGCAATCTCACCTCTGCCTTGGGCATCATGCTGCGTACTTGGTGGATACATCCAAAGTATCCACCATTCCACCAAAAGTGTCTGACAACAAAAGCTCCCAGCGATGTACACCATTACAGTAAATGTCCCACCTCCAGAATGTTGACTCCATTCCAACATAGAGTCCGAGAAGCCCTTCCTTTCTAACAATTTGCGCAACAACATCTATAGGTCCCTTGAAAGTGCTTGTTTTATCTTGCAACCTGCGATGAACAATGAGTATGACACAAGAATGCGAGAAGTAGAAAAGTTTACTTGATTTTGACAAGTTCAAATGGGACGACAACAAAGGATTCGGTGGCACCCGCGCTGCATCCGGTGATGATAGAAAGCTGTTGCGTCATTTTACTTTCACCTGACAATCCCATGAATGTTTTCCCCCAGAAATCATTCGAAGCGCTGAGGAAGAGGGGAGTTTCGAGTGATATATCGATCACAAAATGCTACGTACAATTTAACTGCACGCTTTGGTGCCTCCAGCAGCAGTGGTGGAACCAAGCCTATCAAAAATGATTCAGGGTACTCGAAAGACAGCCACGACATGACAGTATACTACCTCTGTACAACCTGCCAACGCTGAACTTGATCTTTAGTCTTGGCCAAGGAGCAAAATCCAAGTACAGTTACCCTTCCTCGCGGACAATCGCAGTGAGGGTGCCGACCATGCCATGCTTGGCCTTTCCAGTCTCTAGCTGCATGCGCGTCTTCACCTGTAGTCACATGCCCCATGTCGCAAACGAAATGCACGGCTCAAAGGAAAAAGGACGTACGACATCTGGCGAAACGTCACGCCCCCCGAAACCAAGTGAGAAATGGCGACGAACCGAGCGGGTAAAAGGTCAGAATCTCCGAGACACCAGCAATGGCGCCGGCAGCAAAGTTGGCCACGAAAGGAAGTGCTATTTGATCATGAGGAAAAAAATGTTCCGGATGATACGGTTGTGGTTAGTAGACAGCCTGGGGATAGAATGAAGAGAATACCCACGTTTGGGTTGCTGAGTGGCCATGTCTGAAATTGAAACTGGAATGGAACGGAGGACAGGTGATGGGACGTCTACTACGGGGCTGCTCGGAGCGTCGAATCTCGGATCCACATCCGACAATCGCACGTGATCAGGTCATCCAGTGTGACTTATTGTCACGCCCCGCCTTGCCAGCCGGCGCGATGGTCTACATCGCATCTTGGCAAGACTTTCACGACGCCGCCGAAAATCTCTACGCAAAGTCCCCAAACAAGGTCCGTGCACCGTCTGCCGCTCAGGCCCAAGCAAACCCCTGCCCAGACACGGTACTGTGTAAAATGGAAAGCGTCAGAGGGGAAGCTGGTCCTGAAGATCACCGATGATACGACGGTAGGGCCACCACAAACGAGGTCATCACACATCTTTGATGTCGTCGGCATGCAGTGCATCAAATTCAAGACCTATTCGTCCATCTTTCTCAACCGATTCGAGTCCCTCAACCTGTCTTTGATGCAAAAGATGCAAAACAGACGTCGTGATCCGCCCCCGTCCACCGCCCAGCCACAATCGGTACCTAGCGGTGATTCTGGCGACCCCCGGGCGGCCTCTCCTGCATCGGTTGCGCAGACCGGGCCGGCGGCGGGTGGAGTGAAGAAGAAAAAGCCAAAGAAGAGGAAGTAGTCGGGACCACTTCGCTTCCAGTGACACTGAGCCCGGCTCGCTTTGTCACGTATGCTGACATGTTCGTATGCCAGCGGGGATTGGGGTCCAATTCGGATGCGCTATCGCTTGTGTTCATGTAGCGATAGAATAGGTACCTGTTGTTGAACGACGAGCGTGTGTGGGTTTGTGCCCGGGGATCGCCGTTTGCCATGACACCAGAGGCCGACTAAAGAGGTTTACCGTCCTCGCGATCTCGCTCAACGTCTCAATTGCACGCATTTCCGCTTTTCAAGCTCACCTGAGGCCGTCCGAGCCCTCCAATATATCTGCGTACGTAGGTCGTTCCTTGTCGTCCGTTCCCACAACCCACATAACGTCGCTATGCGCTTGGGATGCAACAGTGCCCCCTAGGCGGGAAAACCGACTCGCCAGTAACGACCCCCGGTGGAATTCATTCGAGTGTATGTGAACACGTCAGATCACTCGCACGCACCAAACGCATGGCCCTCCGCCGATTCTCTGCCTCCGTAGACGGTACGATCCCGATCCCTGCACTATTATACACCGACGAAGACCTTCTCGCGTCCCAAGACGGCGTCGGCATATACGACGGGTACGTTCGGTCCCTTTTCCCTTTTCTCCGCCAGTCATGTCCATGGATGCGATTGATCGTACACTCCATTCCATGTCATCAATCAACACTAAATCCAGTCTTCAGAAAGCGGCTCATCACCAATCTGGCGCGGTACATGTGTCCTCCCATCGCCTCTTTTTCGTGAACGCGCATCAACCCGCTTCGTATTCATTTGGTCTGGATCTCGCGCACATTATGCGGACCGATTACTATGCGGGACTGTTCATGTCCTCGTCAAAGGTCACACTGCATCTTGATCCGACGTTCGTCCCCCCGTCTGGTAGTCAGGGAGGTACCGGCGACGTCTTGGAGAGCTGGGACTGCGATGTGTGCAATTACCGTAATCCCCCGGGACTCAGTCCGGCCGCCGCACGAATATGTCTTCTCTGTGGAGTACCCAGAAGTGCCATGTCGGCATCCCCCAAGTCCAAAACCTTAACCTTGTCTCCCACACATCCTGTGTCTCTCCCTGCCGTCCCTTTGAGGCTCCCTAGATTTTCTACCCCACCACCACTGCCTCGCGAGCAATCGCCGATCGCATGCACGGCATGCACGTTTCTGAACCACCCTTCACTTCGAAACTGTGAGATCTGTTCTACTCCACTGCCGTCTGTCCTAGAAGACGCTGGTGCGAGTAGTAAATCCGCGCCGTCATCTCGACCTGGATCTCCACCCATCGAAGACGATGTCTCGGACCCTGCCAATCCGCTCATTAAGTTGAGCTTCCGCAAAGGAGGCGACAGGTCCTTTTACACGATTCTTCGGCGTGCCCTCAAGGCTAGGGCGTGGGAGGTCTGTCTTCCGACGGGTTGACGAAACCGACCGCTAAATTTCCATCCAGGGTAGGCAGATTGGTAAGGGGCCTAGAAGTGGTACATCTAGCCTCGGCGTTGCCTCTCCGGACGGAGGGTCGACGCCAGGATCTCTGCGACGGTTGGGTATTGGTAAATTTAATTTCTCTTTCCTGTGGACGTTGTGTTGAAAAACTCGTCAGATGGCATTCTACGCAACGTCGAGACGTCGGCGCAAACGACAGAAACCGAATTGTCCGATGCTTTTAAAGATCTCGAGGCTCTGATGGTGAAGGCGCAGGATCTCGTCCATCTCGCCGCCGAACTGAACGAAAAACTGGGTGCAACAAGCAACGGTTCTGCCGTGAACTATGCAGCCTCGGCGGCACAGCGGACTGGTTCCGCAACGGGTTCGACGGCGCTATCTTTATCGTTGTTCACGACGAGTTCGCTCGTGCCGTCGTCGGAGCCAGAGGAAGCCCGGTTTATACGGTCCTCGTTGGCTCAGCTTGGGTTGCAAATGAGCAACGCGCCAGTGACGGCGGACATGATACAGGACGAGAGGACATGGATGGAAGAATTGGCGCGCGAACTGGCGGGAGTGCTGCAGGGCCCGTGGGACGACCGGCCAGAACAAAAGACCGGTGGACTGATGAAGGGGCGCGGACTCATCGGGCTGGACGAAGTTTGGGGCGGCTGGAACCGTGCCAGAGGTGTGGGTAAGTTGCACATACGGGATTTGGGCAGGGTGATCATCTTACGCGACCGCCAGCGCTTATTCCGCCGTCGACGTTCATGCAAGCAGTGCAGCACCTGGCTGGCCATACCTCGCCACCGATCCGCAATAGGGTATTCAAGTCGGGTTTACATGTGCTTCACACGCCGCCATACACGCACGCGGCATTTGCAGCACGGCTCTGCAGCTTCTTGGCGATCTCGGGACCACAGACGACGAGCCAGATCGCGCGGGAGGAAAATATTACGATTTCGCTAGCTAGTGAAATGGTTTTGGCGGTTGAAGCAGATGGGGTTATCTGGAGGGACGACGAAGGGGCGGCAATAAGAGGGGGCGGAAGTGGTAGCTGCTCGGAACTTAGATGGTCGCTCGGCAGGATGGATGAATACATTTGGGAGGGCCAAGAGGAGTAGGACTATTAGGAGAACATGGATGGTTACGAAGATGATTTGTCATATACCGTACGCAAGGATGTCGAGAAGATGGACCCTTGATGTAGTGAGTGGGAGCGAGACACGTTTTCGACATCGACGGGAGGGACGAGATTTCAGGGTAGCGCGTGCCCTGATCCGTGGCGATCGCGGCGTTCCAAAAGTGGCGAGGATGGCTGTGGGGGAGTAAACAAACTCGAGTAGTTTCTCTTGAGGTACTCGACCACGGAGCCACGGGGGCGAGTGCTCCCATGGAGACGAATTTGCAAGGGACGTGGTAGGCGATAGTCGGGGAGAGGGTTCCGCAGGGATGGGGGACAGCTCATGGTCCGCATGGACTGACAGCACCAAGGGAGGGGACCAGGTACGATGGCAAGTTAGTCGTCGCCCAAGCGCAACGCTGATCAGTATGCCCCGCCACGTGGTATATCCCTGGCCACGTGGTTCGTCCCCCGCCCACTAGTCCTGGCGCTACCACCGCCCCCTCCACCACCACACCGCGCACTCGAGCTTCGCGGGATCCAGCCCACCATCGGGGCCGGAGAACCACACGGAGAAAGCCATGAGCGCCGACAGCTCACAACCATGACAGGCGATGGCAATTGGAACATGATTATTGACTCCGTGGTGCACAGCACGGCTATCAAGCTCCAAGATCTCTTCGCCCACTTTCCGCATTCGCGTCTCCTCTTTCGTAAGCAGTGAATGGGTTATCGCGGAGTGCAATATCCAAAATAACGAGGCTTTTATAGATGGACCGGTATCAACACGGGTAAGCCTGTCCCGGCGCCCTCCCCCGCATCCCTCCTTCGTTCACCATGGGTCTCGCCACCAAGGACCTCTCCAGATCCCTCACTCCAAAGGAGCAGGACAACATCGCCTACCTCGATAGGTTAAAGTACTTTCTCGCCACAGCGCCCTCCCGCTGGTCCTCCCCGAGCTCGTCCCGATCCCAAGACGATCCCGCCGCTGACCCCGCCGCCGTCGCTCACACCTCCTCGCACCCGTCCATGAACCGATTCCTCCTCCCCTCCTCCGAGTACGTATCCTGTGTCCTCTGGGCCGGCACCTACCACATCACCGGCACCGACATCGTCCGCGCCCTCGTGTTCCGCTTCGAGGCCTTTGGCCGCCCCGTCAGGAACATGAAAAAATTTGAAGAGGGCATCTTTAGCGACCTCCGCAATCTCAAGCCCGGTGTCGATGCCACACTGGAAGAACCCAAGGTGCGTGCCACTGCCAACCGATCACCATGGACTGGCTCATCGCCTGTGCAGTCCCCCTTCTTGGACCTCTTGTTCAAATACCAATGTATCCGTACCCAGAAAAAACAAAAAGTATTCTACTGGTCAGTCCACCGTCGTGTGCCTCCTCCGGATCTCATCCCATGCCTGCTAGGTATTCCGTCCCTCATGATCGTCTCTTCCTCGACGCGCTGGAGCGCGACCTCAAGCGGGAGAAGATGGGCCTCGAGCCCACCACCGTCGTCGTGGGAGAGCCCGCGTTATCATTCACCTATGAACCGCAGCGCAGCCTCTACGAACAGTTCGGAAAAGCGATAAGTGGCCGGGAAACGGAGAGCGACTCCAGCCCCAATCTGGCCCGCGACATCGCCGTCTTGCAGCCCATGGGCGACGCGAGCGGTCATCTGCACAACGCCCTCCCTGGGTCCAGCCAGCACGACATGATCCGCATCGAAGGCGCCGGTGGCAACTCGCTCTCGTCGGCTGTCCAGCGCGCCAACCTGCCGTACATGCCGTTCACCCTGTTCGAAGGTTCCCCGACCTACAAACAGCGGCGTAAAAAGCCGGCGAGCAAATATCATCCCGGAAGCCTCACGGGCATCAACCGCAGCAGCGTGGATGGGAGCCATCAACCTCGCAACGACTCCACCAGCATCGGCGGCTATGGACCCAACGACCGTGTCGCGTCAGCTGCAGACATGTTCATGACACAGGCTAGGGGCGACCAAAAGATCATCACGGGAGCGTCGCCGACGGATTTCAATGCTCCACACCTCGCCCCCAGTGTGACCGCCGACGGCGGGCCATACGCTGGCTACGAACATGCCGTCTGCGATGAGAGGTTATCGCCGACTTATCTCTGCGCCAACCCGAATAATGCCACTCTGCCATCCTATTCTCACGGTGCCGATACCACAGGGGGGGCTCCGATTACGTCCAAGGCGTTTGTCTGCCCACTTTTCTGCTGTGGTCGGCTGTTCAAGCGGATGGAGCATTTGAAGCGGCATGTGCGCACCCACACGATGGAGAGACCGTATCAATGCGACCGTTGCATGAAGCGGTTTTCGAGGTCCGATAACCTCAATCAGCATCTTCGCATCCATTTCCGCGCTGACGGCGATGATGCGAGCACCGGAGAGTTCGGAGCTTCTGATCTCGATGCTGAAAGTCAGGAATTGGACGAGGCTGATTTCTCGTTATCCTCTGACATGCCTTTCCCAAATGGACTGCCAAATATGGACATATGCGAGGTGGAGGTGGCGGGACACTTGCAGGAGATCCAGGGTGATGAAGAGGGCCTCGTTGCCGCGCCGGGCACTCTCCCGTCCAGCTGGCCCACCGCCTCGTATTATTCTCACCAGAGTCTCCCCCCGGCCGTCGGCGCCCCGAGCTCGGACGCCAACCTGCCCAACCTGCCTTTTCTGCCCAACGTCGCAACGTCGAACATGACCTGGGCCAACCTCCCTTCGAGCCCCGACTCCGTTTCCCCTCACTGCCGGGAACCGGTCATGGCCTCGCTTTCCGCGCCGCCCTGCGCGCCCGAGTTTGAACAGGACTCGCTCCATCGGTCAATGATGACCCGCGGTGTTGGTCCGGCCAGGCGCCATAGGAGCATGACGCCTTCCCTGATGAGAGGTTTCGACCGAGGTCAGTCGCCGCCCGGTCGCGGGTACCACCCGTATCCGCCTATCTGTACGCAGTCGCGCGCCAGTTCGGGCACGTCGAGTCCGTCGAGCATGGGATGCTCGCCCGACATACCTTCGCTGTCTCCGGTCTCCATGAGCGATAGCTCCATGACCCAGGCACAGTGCGTGCCCGCTTCCTCGCAAATGCCAATCGGTTACGACGTCGTGTCACCGAATCGGATGTCGTATTATGACAGCCCGTTGGAGACGCAACACCATACCTATTCGACCGGCTACTTTGAATCGAACTCGCTGTTTACTAGTGCATAGACACGTGCGTTGTTTCGAATAATATATCCCTCACTATAGTCCTAGGAACTCTTTTTCTTCTTTTTTTGTCTCCATTTAAGCGCTCTGTATCCTTGCCGATTGATGTATCTACACCCGACTACCCGCTAGTTATAGCCATACTGCATTCCATTCTCTACAATAATCTTGTACTGCGGCGCGAACGCTGAAAAAGATTGTCTGTCTGTCTGTCTTCTGTCCGATCACGTACAGTGCAATCACGCTGGTGCCTCACGACGGGTACGCACGAACCAATCTTCCACTTTGCACTCCACTTTTTGATGCAACGAATCACGCACGCCCACGCTACATTAGCCTCACGACGGGCGCTGCGGGGCCGGGTGCATCATGCTTGGATGTGTAGCCATGATGAGGTGTTTGCATCAGCTTCCAATGCATGATAGCGCGCGCCGCATCTTCTCTCTCACGCTGAAGGCGCTTGGCGTGGTTCCGAGATCTTCCAGCACGGTTGTTGTATGCGCGTTGACACGGGATGACCTGGACGATCCACGATCGAGCGATGTCGATGATCGCCCAAGGACCGGGTTATTTTACGTCTATTACGCCCGTATGGGAAGCCGAGCTGTCAACACGACCAAGAGGGGGTGGGTGTCGCACGTGCAGATCTGTTCAAGCGAGCGCATCTGTCATTGGTCATGACGACAATAAGAAAAAAAAAAAAAAA
>JBBPSN010000060.1:40542-53004 GCA_038093615.1 Austroboletus olivaceoglutinosus | reverse complement strand
TGCTTCGGCCAGGCTGGGAGTGACTTTCCGGCCCCTAATACATTTTTCCGTGTTCGATTTTGGGCAGCTATTCGTTGCCCAACTCGTGGCTCTCGTGTATTTCGGGTCGATGCCTCGTAGCGAATGCGAATGATAGTCTCGTAGGGCATGGTGTGTTGGTGGGGGACATTGTCGTTTGTACAGACCTGGCGATATTTCCTAAAAAGGGGATGATGTGGCTGCTAGTATGAGGTACTTAAGCCAGAAATGTGCTGCATTAACTTTGACCAAGTCTGATGAGTCTCTGGCAATCCATCCAACACATTCGCCCCTCTGCCCATACAATGCCAGATACGCTGCCCTCTCTTATCCTCGACGACCATCCCTCCACCTCATCCCTCAAGCGACCTCCCTCTCCCTCCGCTGCCGACGACGAGATCATGAGAAAGAGGTTCAAGGAAGACTCATCAGAAGATGCAACGCAAGCGCCCCTACCATCAACCTCAAAATATGATGCTCTCGTCGATGATCTCGCCCAGGAGCTTCAGTGTGGCTGCTGCGCCGGACTCGTCTACCGACCCGTTGTTGTGTCGCCATGTCAGCATTTCTTTTGTGGAAGGTACGCTTGTTCGGCGTATTCCAAATACACTTCAATGTATACTAATGATGCCACAGCTGTTGTGTGCTTTGGATCAAGGTGAGTTGCACCGTAACAACCCAGCGCCACGAACGGCCCGGACTGTTATCACGAACTAGTCTGGTTTCGTCCGACGCGCTGTTGCGCTATCTTTACAATTTAAGAGTGCCTTGTTGATGTGGCATGCATATTGACGACTGATCTATAGAACGGCGGCACAAATTGTCCCGCATGCAGAGGTGTCTCCAGCTTCGTCACGCCATCACGCCCTCTTCAGTCGATCGTCGATGTACTGCTGCGTGCGCAGCCTTCCAGGGCTCGTACAGAACGGGAGCGAATGCAGGCGGACGAAATTTACAAGACTGGCTCGTCGATGAGGGTACGTACTTTAATATCCGCACGGTCACTATTCACACCTCGAACAATCTGCCAGATCCCGACCCCTCGAGAGGCATCTCCAGAGCCAAATCTTAACCAAAACTCTGACTATGCACGCCCTTGCCCACACTGCGCACCAGATAACCCGTACGGATGGAGATGTACACAACCGATCGTAGACTTTTCCGTCGACCCCGAACAGGCGTGGCATCTCGACGATGGTGCTCCCCCGGGTCACGCATATTGCGGAAACTGGTATGATTTCCGTGCCTCATCCTTTAGTGTTGCTTATGGCTGCTCAACTAGTGAGATGCTGCTTGCCCTCGGTGCCCCTATCACAACGAAGTGTGACTTTTGCCAGGTGTCGTTTTGTGGGATCAACGTCCAGGGCAGATGCACCGCGTCGCCTCTAATTTCCCAACATCCCCACAACATGAGCGATATCGGTGACCTCATTCAATCTTCCGAGGTGTACGAGTGCTTTGAAAACAACACTGTGGAAGTTGAAATCATGCTGGATTACTTGACCAATAGACAGGTCACCCCAAGACAAATTTATCGTGACGTGGGTTTGGCAACACTCGTCCCTAGAGTTCGGGATACTGATCGACTTGTAGATAATCCAGCACCTGCAGTCGCAACCGAGCGGGTTCCGGCCCCTGATCGAGTCGGACCTTTTTGTGGACATGCACAGTGTCGCAGCCGGAATCGATGACAACCCCAACGCACCAAGAAATCGCGTTTGCAGGCACTGTGCAACCGAGGTATTGCTATGGGGTTTGAAGGAATGGTGGATCCGCGAACGACAAAAGGGTCACTTGGATGCGGCCATTGCAAATCGCCCGGATTGTGACCAGGGCGGCTCGTGTAGTCGACAGAAGGATTTAGGTATGTTTCATTAACGACGTCGTCTTCGAGCTCTGAAGTGGCATCTGATATGCCTCGATTTCCAGCCCACGCCAAAGAGTGTGAGTTGCTTCAGCTCTCCATAACTTGTGAATGGTTTGACTAATTTGCTTTGCCTGACAGACAACCATCTAGTTTCGACTGCAGCAACCCAACCGATACAAATATCTAGGTTATCTTCTGCTCCTCCTGAAAGGGAAGTGGCCCACGAGGCAGAGATGCAATACAGTGGATCCAATGCGGTCAGGGATGTTACCACATTTGACCCCGAGGGTGTTCAACCTTCGTCAAATATTGGAATGGACGCGTCTCCAGACGTCAATAGCGCTCCCGACGATAGATCGAATACATAATTGCTTACATAGGAACTCTCATAGGGATGTTTTGACAGAATGGCATTTCTAATATTGCATGGTGTTGTCTTCATCTACTGCCCTACATGCCAATCTAAGTGTTGAAGCTGAAGACCCGTTTACTATGCTACCAAATGTCAGATTTATACAAAGCTATCGTACACGTAAATTCTACAATATAATGATAGGCAAACCTTGGAAAAGCGAACCAGCCAAAGGAATGGATATACGCAAAGATGCGAGAGAACGGGGTAGATCGAGCAACATAAAAAAAGCAATCCCTACAACACGTTCCCAAGTCCGAGTCCGTCGTACATGGCGACATCGCAATCCCACTGCCGCCGTCCGTTACGGCCTCCTGACCGATTCGAATGGACAGAGCCTCTGTCCTTGGCAAGAGCTTTGCGCCGCTGACGTTCCTTGAGTTCTTCAGCGAGTCGCTCGACCCTGGCCTTTTGCTCAGCCTTCTTCATCCGTTTCGCTTCCGCCTTCCGTATTTTCTCCTCCTTTGCGTCCTCCTTCTTAGAGAACCTGGACGTGGGGATACTCGTGGTCGGAGAACCCGACCACGAGTCCATCCCAGATTCAGAAGACTTGGGCGTTTTGGACACGGGAGGAATGATGCGCGTCAGGGAGAGTTTCCCGCCCATGCCCGGACGTGGATTGGGCATCGCCATCCGGCTCGTGGTGAGCGGCAGACTAGAGTCCACGGTGGACGACGGTGAGTCGGTCAGGGTGGGGAAACGGGAACAAAGGGGTGGCACATTAACACGGAGGTTTTCATGGTTCCGGTTCTTTGCCCGGATTTCCAGGGTCCGCAGTGATCCGTCGTCCACCGAAGGATGCTCAATGGGTGCAAAGATAATACTCCCAGAGCTTTGTGACATACGACGGTCGCCGTGCGCCCGACTTATCGTGGACCGCTCCTCGATAATGGGGAGAGTATGCGATGGTGAAATGGGGTCGATGGGAGTTTTCAGGTTGTACGGGCTTCTGGGCGGAGAATATGATCGTGAATGCGACGAACTGACGGAAGTCGTTGAAGAGGAAAGCGACGGAGTGTCAGAATCGCTTGTATTCACGCCAGCACTGGACCGTGTCCACGCTCGGGCACGACGTGGAAATTGGGAAGTTGGCAAGGCAGAAAGTAAACGAACGTCCGAAGGGAAGCGGTTGTCTTCCGGAAATAATTCGAATTCCGGTTCGGATGAAGTAGACGCGCAGCCGGCAGAAGAGAAAGAGGGATGTAGAGGAGAAAGAGGTTCCTCGCATTCCAGAAAGAGGTGAGATATCTTTCCGTGGCGCCAGTCGCGGGGCCGGGGCTTGATGCTAGCATCGATGTAATCATCGAGACTGTCGTCCACTGCAACTCCAAGCGTCTCTTGCTCTTCAGCAGAGCCGGATAAATGTGAAACGGCCGGGGAGAGCAGTTCTGCAATGGCACACAGCTCAAAGTCTGTGTGCGCAGAAACGATGCTGAATGTCCTGTTGCGATTTGACATTGTCCAGCACTGTGATGGCGTTAGAGTGCTCTCTGAGAGGGTCGCCTTATGCGAATGTTTGTTTATACGATGGCTTGAAAGTGACGTGACACCCGGAATTTGACGCGCCTCTCCATCACGGGTGGGAACGGCTACATGATGCGCAATCACAAGATCAGATTCTACTGTTTTACCCACGCGTTGACATATATGTATCCTACTTACTGTTTTTTGCAACGTGACCCCTGCTGATTCCAGAATTTTGTTGATCGACCGCTGGTTGCCTAGCATCTGAGACGCCCCGAGCCCGAGCCGACGATCCCAGAGTCTCCTCTGATCCCCGCCCCTGGTGGTCGCCATCGCCTGGTTCAGGATTACGGTTACCCCCGTTGCCACCCTTGCTATCCGCGCGTGAACGCCCCATCCTTTTCTGGCTATACGACTTGATGGCCACCGTGAGTGCTATGCATTTACACATGAAACCATAACGAAAGCCTTACCATGACAGTCTTTAAGGCACTACACCGCAATGCACCGGAGTAAATATACCATCATATTCAAACCTATAAAAAACGTACCGTATTTGTAGACTTCGACAACTACACAGTGTTGCTACTTCGTAAACTCCGACAGAGGTTGAGTTAGATAGAGCCCGGTGCATCGCGTGCTTCACTAAAGTTTCCAAATGTGTGATCTGATATGTGTTAGAAAGGATCAACAATTGGCTCAAGACCGCGGGTGCATGTTGAAGAGGTGTGATAAGTGCGAGCGAATAAAAGTATTGCAACAGCGCCAGCGTGATTGGGTATGGCTCTGAGAGATGGAAAGCACGAGGCGTCAACCGCGGATCCGGGCGAGGCTCAGATGAATCTGGCGCTCCGGGAAGGTCGGGAAGACCGACATCCATAGAAGAAGATGGTAAAATCTCGATAGCTTGACGGGCGCGCTCCACGAATTTTATCCGTTGGTCCTTGAACCATGACCACCTATCCTCCAAAGTCTTTCTCGAACACTTGATCTTGCGCCCGTCATCACAGACAACCTCGAAATCCGCCAAGATTCCTTCCTCCAGCGCAGACAAGCCAAACTCTTGCATAGGAATATCAAGCCTTGGTGGCGGCGGTTGATAAATGCCGAACGACTCCAGATCAATGACGGCCACATGATCCCAGCTGAGTAACCGACGATTATAGTCCTCCACCAGATTACCATTGCGATTCCCGAATACGACAAATTTGTTAGCTTCTGCCCAAAGGCATGCTCGGAACCATGATCCCGAAGCAACCGCATTTCCTGGATCAATACGTGACCACGTCATCGTGAGTAAATCAAGCGCCCAGATTGAATAGGATTGATATGTGTGGGCAAGATAGGTGCCAGCGATGATGAAGTGGGTACCCAAAATTGCTCCAGATGGAAATCGAAGGCCGGGAGGAAAAGAAGTTCCGGTCATTGCTGTAGAACGGTCGGTAATTGTGAAATCCGTATCAGGTAAGGGGGAGAAAACCTCGAGTTCGCGCTTGACATCTGTGAACTTGAAGCGCATCGTGAGTGGAGACTTTGGGTGGCGATAAACAAAGAGCGCACATTATAGTTGCTGTAGAGATAGATGTCGCTTGGAAAATCATCCGTTGGCAAGGCGGAATATGGAAGATGGACCAGGGACTCGGTGTGCGTGAACTCTTGAGAAGATAATGAAGACTTGTCTGAACGGAAGCGAGTTCCGGGGGAACCAAGAGTAGCGGAGCTGTCGATAGCATGTAACTCTTCCTGAGGTAGCCGAACGCGTAAATTGGCGGAAACTGCCACGCTACGGTAGGTGCCACAATGGTGGGGGAAATTTCTCCGTTGAACCCAAGCTTTTCCCAAGAGATCGTAAACGTAGACGTCATCCAGCCACACGTTGGATAGATCTTGACCGCCAATGATGAAGAGCCTGTCAGCTGTGATGGAGGAGAGATGTGCATATCGAGGCTTGGGGATAAGTGTTTCGGCAGGTGCATCTGGAGAGACTGCACTGGCAGGTGAAGGAGGGAGCCAGTGCATCGTGGACAAGTCAAGAAAACGAATGTCGTTCAAAACGCAAAGATCCTCTGTGCTGGACGAATTTGGGGTATTTCCCATTCCACCGAAAATAATGAGTTGATTGTTCCCTGGGAATGGGAGGTAAGCAGACGAGGGAAGGACAAGGGGAGAGACATGCATGCTTCTGCGCTGTGGAAGTAGCGGGATTCGGGGACACTGTCTTCCGGAAAGGGGGCCACTCTCTCCCAGGTGAATGTATCGAAATCGAATACATAGAGGTCGGAGACCATGCGTCGCTCCGTGACCAGACGACCACCCTGGAGGGATCAGAAGGACGGAGGGGAGTGAGAGCGGGGTAGCTCACAAAGAGATACATTTTGGAGCCGACGACGGTGGTGGATGCGCCCTGGGAGGGGGATGAGAAGATGGTGCGTGGGAGAGAAGGGTGGGCTTACGACGAGCTTTGCGGGGACATCGCCTGATGTTTTCCTGCAGAATGTTGTGAGGTCGGATATGGAGTGCATTGTGGGTGAGCCCCGATGGGGAGGAGGAGCGCGGTGTGGGTGGGGGAGAAAGCAGAGAACGGATGATCATAAGCTCGGGCAACTTGATCTCAGATTGGTCACGCGTCACGGCTGATGCCGTGAGTGATGCGATGAACCGCCACGTGCCCAGAATTTTACCACTTTTGAATTCGCATGCCGCTTGAGACTCCGAGAACAGGAAAGACCCTGCCGGCGTCATGCCGTCGCTTGTCCTTACGTGCTGGCCAACATTATTTGTCCCCAACACTAAACCGAACATTCCTAGTCGCTTCTAGCCAATGTTCTCACCTCCTGCTGTCTGTTATCTGCTCCTTATCTCAGTCAAACCTTGTGCGGTTCTCCGCTCTATCTGCCTTTTCCCCATGAAGACCAGCTACTTTGGCGAAATGAACCATTTGCGCTCGCTCAACCTTCCGACGCCAATGTACCTCATAAGATAGCAACGAATTACTCATCTCTGCATCCACAGTTTATTGTGTTTGTATTTGGTCTTTCCTTCCAAATGGAACCCCCCCTTGGGTTATTTTCATCGACACTAGCAGGGCTCACTTATTTTTAAACACATGTCTCCGCCAATTACATTCTGCCTTGAATGTTTGCACAAGGCTCCAAACTTTGAAACGATGCCATTGAGCAGCGTTGAGCAACCACTGGACACCCATTGCAAGGAACCTTTCAGGTTCTTCATTTCGGCCAATGCTTTGACCTATCAATCAGATTCCGCTTCTAAATGTAAGCTATGTATTTTTAATTTAATTTGCGCATTCTTGCAAGGTTCTGATGGAGATAATATGGCTTATTGCTCCCTTGACCTTGTCGCAGGAAACTTTGAAACTCCCGTACTGGTACTAGAGACGTAGCCCGAGATGGTTTGGATCGTGTCTCATTGTCCCCGAGAGGGCGGACACATTGTCCAACCCAGCCGTGTTGACAGAACGTCCTCTGGTAAAGCTTCATTCATGAAGCGTGCCTAAATCACTGTAATTGAGTACAGTACACTTGCTCATAATGTATAACATTGGGAGCTACATTTCGTGTGAATTTTGTAGTCACCATTAGGATTTTTCCGTACATTTATACGTTATGAGCTCATACATTATGAGCAAGTCAACTGTACCTATATTCACCATAGGTCAAAATGACGACACGTACTCCAGGGGGTGGTTGTGCAGCTTCAAATCTCGAAATTTACTCACAATACCCAAACTAAAACATCAATGTCACATCGTCAAGTCATTCTCGACCGGCACTGGAATTCTGGACGTCAAGTAAGACAGTAGTTGCCGACGATTTCCTTCAGAGTGACGCCCTTTCAAAATGATTACTCTTCAGTAACCCTGGTACCCCGTTTCATACAGCGGTGTAACGTCGCAGCCCATGTCAACCTGTTTTACAGTAGCAGTACATGTCAGTGTATCAGACGTAGCACAGTATAGAGCAATTCGATGGAGACCTACAGAAGAGAAATTTTGAATTCGGTCCCCAAAGCCCATACGAATGTTTTTCCAGAACTTCGGAGCAAGCAGCATGATCTTGCGATACTTGGCTAAAATAATTCCGATTAGATCTTCATCGTGGCCATCATCTCTCCTTGCTAGGTGCCATCTATCATTCAACTCCGCTGCCAGTCAATCCCTGATCATGTCCACCATTGACGTCGCAGAAACAAAAGACACCATACAAGTTCGGTCACACCCCCAGTATAATACCCCAGAACATATCTCCCCTGCCAATGTCCATCCATCTCCCCTGGAACAATTCCACATCTGGTTTAAAGAAGCCTGCAATGCTGGTGTTCGTGAGCCAGAAGCCGTGTCCTTGTCCACCGCCACGCCAGACGGCATACCCTCATCACGCACGGTGCTCTTCAAACAACTAGACAAGCGCGGCTTCGTGTTTTACACAAATTATACCTCACGCAAGTCCAAAGAGCTTGACCAGAACCCCAATGCTGCCTTGCTCTTTTTCTGGAGAGAGATGTCGAGGCAGGTTAGGATTGTTGGCAAAGTGGAGAAACTAAGTAAAGAGGAGAGTGAAGAATACTTTCAAAGCCGCCCCATCGGCAGTCAGCTTGGCGCATTGGCGAGCAAGCAAAGTAGTATTATCGGGGAAAATGACCTGCAGGAGAGACTCGAGGAACTTCGCAAACTCTACCGAGTTGACGAGAGCATGGAGGGAAAGATTCCCCTCCCAGATTTTTGGGGTGGCTGGAGAGTTCTGCCAAGGTATCAGTACAGTCCCCCGAGGGGTAGATCTAGTGCTAATGCCCGAATTAGCGAAATGGAGTTCTGGCTCGGGAAGCCATCCCGCCTTCACGATCGAGTCCGATACCTGCGCATCGAGGAATCTTCTGCCGAGGAACCTCGCTGGACGATTGAAAGATTGGCGCCTTGAAGATTGTTTCTCAATAACTATCACCAATCTAAATCCATGTAAGGGCCGTTCTAAAGCTATGGCTATGTTACATATTGCACTTGTAACAGATAGGTCTGTATATGAAGTTTGAGCCACAAGATACCAGAATGATACTCGTCATATCCGAACGCTTTGGCGTTTTTTGGGATTTGAATGTCTCAGCTTTGCCCGTGAAACCCGGAGATCTATGAGGCAACAATCTGATGTTCGTTTTTTCACCGGTCCATAAACCTGGGAGTCTTGTGGCCCACGGGTTGATATTGATTTGGTTCTCCTTCGCCTTCATTGTTCAGACACTCATGACAGACGCCTATCGCAACTCCGCCCGGATGGCCTGTCTTCCTTAATGGGCGGGCGGTGGATGTGTGTACATGCGAATTCTCGATCGAGTGCCAAATTGGACCAGGTATTAAGGCCCATCATACTTAGTGGGTCAGGGCACATGCATAACCCATTGCCACAGTTAATGAAGCCCGACACGGCTCAAATATCATCCTCGAAGGTTCTCTCTTCATGTGACAGTCGATGCAGTAAACACAACGTGATCACGTTGATCTCCTCTCAGTTGAGTATCTGGCGCTCTTAGGCATGCGCTGAGCGCTCAGTCGTAACGTCGCTTGCCAAGTGGCCGTACGAAAAATACAAGAATAAACATGTTACGCAACAGATCTATTGATTTCCGGCGCAAGGGGGATGGTGCGGGTAGGAGAGACTACGGTTTTCGAAGGCGCAATCATGGATGAGTCCATCTTGAGTGGGTTCATTGCCCTGTTGGCAATATCGACCAGCGCCAATCATACGACGTGTGAGCTTGACTAGACATCACCGCTGTCATATGGTTGCATGACTTTGACCCGTACGTTACAGGGGACAAGCGGCCGTCTCTCGTCGCCCCTGGCGCATTGTATTTTTTTTTCTCTCTTTGTAACCACTGTATTTCCATGGAGCTCGTGGACCGGATATCCGAGAATTTGGGGATATGCATATGCACTGGCCATTAGTATTGTACAAGGTCATTAGTCATATGTCCAATGGAGAATGTAAACTTTTGGGAGGCAACTTGAAAGGCGGGACAACAGGGACGAGTAGCCCGACGAAAGAACTAGGTCATGCTCCATTGGGGATTAGTACAACCTAGGGGTGCAAGAAATCACGATTATCTGTGGAGAGGTATGTCATATCTATGCCCAATGGAGGTGATTACACGTCATTCGCTGATCATCATGCTGCGCTTGATCCGGTAGTGAGGGTCTTATTACGACAACAAATCGTACCAACAGTAGCACCAACGTAAAAGGGCCCAGGGAACAGGTTTGGAGATCCGAGGCAGCTGTCGCTGGTAATCACAAATACATGCGATCTAAGGCCCTCAAAGTTCCTACAAAGCTATGTACTCCGTCACAAAGACCGAGGCCAGTAGCAGATAACTCTGTTTCGGGCACCTCGGAGTTGCATGAAACTCTGAACATTGGATTAAGAAAACTGAGATACTCACCGAGTCGAATATGTACTAATGAACGGCTGTTAATTCACCGTGTTATGTAAAATCAAGCATTCTGATACAATGTCTGGTCTACTCTGGGGTCCCTGAGCGATGCTTCGAACGTTACCTACTACTGTACTAAGTACTCCAGCTTCAAGTAAAGTCCACACCTTTTGTGGCATAATGGGCTTATAGAGTTCACGAATCTGCGTTTGCAGACTTATCCCACAATTCGCAGGTGAAAGTTGAATTGCTGTTGGTCACAAAACCCGCATCTGCACCGCTACGCCTAAGACACGTCAGCAGCCTCCGCGGGATCAAAGGTACCAGCCGCATCCATTGCGATGATCGTTATAATGTGCTCGGTGCCGCCGAGGGCATTGTACAGTGCAGGAAAGTGTTGTGCAATGCAGAGTTCGGTAGCCTCGGATGCCTACCAAGATAAAACAATTGAGGACGACGCCTAGGGAAGGACTCGTCTTCGAGTCTATCGATGCTATCAGACTAAGAATATCGCTGAGAATTGTCATAGATAGCATCGTACGTGACCTCTACGATTCCACACCGTGGTGAGACGTAGTAAGATAACAGGAAGGATGCTGAAAGATGAAGATAAGCCTAATAAAAACTTGAGGTATGAATTACATAAGACAGTGAACCTGGGCTCAGCGCTGAGCGCTGAGCATTGCGTCCCTCCAGTATTATCGTCGTGCTTTCGGGCCATTGGAAATTTCCGATTACACATCCGACATTGGCGGCTGTTGGCGGCGTTACAGTTAATGCAGCGGCGATGAAGTCCTACCACAATTTCTGACACGAAATCTGTGTGAAGTTTCCCGTCCTATGGAACGAATCGGAAGTAAGCGATGTCGCTGCGCCTCGCACATTAGTAAACATTAATTAGCAGAGACGGCAAGCCCTTGAAGCTTGATCGCCGTAGATAGCGGATTTTGTGTCATCAATTCATATGATGATGCAAGGTCAATGCTCGGGTACTTTATTTTCTTGTTAGCTATCCTGTGGTAGTCGTCAAGCGAGAATCTTATTGCCTTGCAGATGCAGCTTGGAAGACTCGAACAGCGGAGGTACCGAGTTTGTATACGTTCCTTGGAAAAAAGTGCAACAAGAGCGAGGTGACCCAGACACGATTAGTCAAAGGATTCTTGTCTATATTTGATAGCTTTTCAGGCCCCTGCATAAAGTCCAGGACGGATCAAGAAGACGGCCATTCCTACTTTAGTCATGAGCCAGCCCAGAAAGTAAAAACAGGGAGGATGTAGTACCTGAATTGGCGGGCATCACTCGTCTTAATTTTGTCTTTGATCCATATCGCTAGAGTCTCATGACGGTTCGTGCGCCAGAAGGATGGGGATGCTGGGTAAGCGCTTTGATCGTATGGAATTCTGTTTATAGCCCGAAGCATAGCATACGTGAGCATGTCTATCACAAGAGGGGTTAGTAGCGATGACCTTGGGCGGTGAGTTTCAGGTTTGATCGATTTGATCAACAAACCTAACGCATACACCCTAACGCATGTCCATTTTTAAAAAACTTGTACTTTCCCTCAGGTCTGCGCTGCCGCATTGGATGCTAGGCCGGTCCATTGATTGTCCGTACCAGGCTCTTCGCATAAACCTCGAAGACTGCTTGAGGCTTGAGTAGAAACAATAGAAGAATCCCAAAGCATCGAAGCCCGCAGTCTGCCATGCGTGCATCGCCCTTATAAGAAAGGCTGTCAAAACTGCCAAGTAGCACACTCCAGGGGGGGAAGATGTGTCTGGCTAGCACCCAGTCGCAGCTCTCCCGTTCGTCAACAAGAGCTCTTGAAAATCTATGAGCATTTCATGGCACCGTAATCTGTATCTCCAATATTAGGCAAAGAGCCAAAGGATAAGTACGTGCATACCGGTCGGAAGCGACTCTCCCTGTTGTGCGTCCGCGAAGACATCCAAGGCATTCCTTGGCCGCCAACGGTTCTTTCGCTGGTCTCATCTCATCAGATTAGGAGGCGGAAACAGCTGGGAAAGAATGAGCGTTCAGGTATCATCGAAGCTCGGAATCACCGAGGAATGCCACCTTTGCTGGCAGAGAACCTTCGCGTACAATGATTCGGTGTAAGGAGGATTTCATAAATACAGCGATTAGGGCATCCAGAGATGGACGAGGTTCGTCAAGAGAGGCAATTTCTATGGCTAGACGTCGAAAGGCCACTTCGCTGGAACGCACGCGGATGAGAAGTAGTGCCAAGTATGATATGCCG
>JBBPSN010000060.1:12699-35278 GCA_038093615.1 Austroboletus olivaceoglutinosus | reverse complement strand
ATTGATAGGAAGCAAAAATGTGTATGGGGTGTGAATGAACTTGTCTCCCCGCGGATTTCGCTGGTCGTTTGCTGAGAAAATTCTCGCACTCGCTTGGGGATGACTGTTGATTAGAGTGTGTCGGTGGATTTTAACTTGACAGAGAAGCACTTGCGACCGTGCCCAGTAGCGGTTGGCTCAGCGCCTAATTCCCCGGACAGGCAAGACACACCCGATGTGGGGCGTAATGTCGGAGCATGCGCTCCGATATCACGTCAAAGGACACGGAGAATCGTTTCTGCTGGCGAGCCTAGTGGTTTCTTTAGTGTTGGAACGGTGGTCATTCCTGAATGCCTCACCTTGGTCGCACTATGCTGCGGACGGAGAGGAAGACAAATCAAATATACGACTTACCGACATGGGGACGGTCACCATACGTAAAATGAAGGAGGCATATGCTTCCTCACGTCGCAGAGCGCGTACCTGTGGGTTGGTGAGCAGCGGGTCTCACAGAGCAGCATAAATTTACCTTTGCTTCCGGCGTCTAGGATCATTTAATTTTACGGAGAGGTGCTTGTATGGTGTGCACGGAGCTGACGGTGTGGCACGAGTCATTCCCGTGACATTTCCGGTGCACGAGGAACGTTCTCAAGGTGGTGCTATTGAACGGGACCAGGTGTTCCGCGATCGCGTGCGAATGGCACAGGTGCATCTTGACGGGATCTGAAGTCGCCTCCCACCCGTTCTGCACCAGGCACATGAGCGGCTTACCAAGCCGTTTTCAATTGGGCGCAACCAGTCCAATCGATCAGATGGGAGATGCTGTGGGCATTGGTCCGTCCCAGCAGACAGCACAAAGACGGCGGTCTCCGCTGTCACGCAGCACGCGGAGCATGTGGGGCATGGGGTAGCCTGGGCTGTGTGGGGCACCCAGGGCAAGCGGTGGCAACGTGTGGCTGCACCTGATGTTGGCCAGCCAACCAATTAAATGGGATGGGTCCCGGCGGCGTGCGACCCACGTTCGTGCACTGAGACCAGCCGGATCTTAGCTCTTGCGGTGCGCGGAACTTGCGGACACCCGTGGCGGGTCATCGCTGCATTCCTGGACAGATTCCTGCAGCATGTACATTGTGCTACCTACAACAAACCAATGCAACGTGATAGCAGATCGTCAAAGTGCCAAGAATATAAAATCATAAGGAAAATGAAAACACCAAAGACAATAGCACAATCATTAGCCCTCCAATCGAGTATGTACCCAACCAACCTGAACAAGACTCGATCCAAATGACCCCAAATAGGAGGGCTATTAGCCCAAACTCCATATGCTAACTGGTAATGTAAATGCGCAACTAATGGTACACAAATGACACATGTGGAAAGGAAAATATTATCGAGTACAAGCGTTATGGCACAATGAGGCATGTGACTTTTATTCGCGAGAGTAGTTGGTGAATTATCGTGTTGGTCGATGTCGAAGGTGGAGGCGGTGACGTGGCGCGATTAGGGGAGACGACGGGGTCATTACGTGCAGATGATATTCATGCGAGCGGGTCTTGGTGCATAATACTGAGAAATGCGAGGAAAAGAGAGTCCTGATAAGCCAGGGTATGTGTCCAGGATTGAAGGTATAACCGTCGTCGTCGCTCCGCAAATGCTGGGTATAAGTTCGTGAAGTTCAGAGGCGAGGGGCATTCTGGGTATCATCTACCACTTTCGTTCTGGACTGGCTTCCTTTCCATGGAAGAGGAAAAGGCGCTTGAGAGGCTGGACAACTTCAACCTCGACTTCGACCTCCTTGAGGTTCCCGTCGACAATACGCGTTTCGATGCGCTTTTCCTTCTTCGGAGGCGGCATCATGACGGGGTATGTCTTCATGTTATCATACGACCACGAGCGAACTGGATCACAATGAGTCACGCTACTAAATCTAGCATCGGTGACATACCTTGCACCTGCGGTCGCGATGATACGGATGCAGATGTGCTGTGCTGTTCATTCCACATGCTATCCTCGCTGAGTTCGCTAGGATGGCGACTAAGGGGACTGCACAGACTTGCAGAGGAAAGGCTCTGACTAGACACACTGTGTGCCCGCATGGTGACATCGGGAACGAGTAGCCGGCCCTCGGCACCCGCCTTCACTAGGGGGGTCTCTCTCCGGCGACGAGAAGACGTCGATGTAGGAGACAATGGCGAAGTCGGCTGAGTCGCAGAAGTGGCAGTGGGTGGGAATAGAGTCGTCCGCGACGCGGAACGCCGTGACAGACGGAGGGAATATTTAGCATACAATTCGTCAGTGTAGGACTGACTCGACCGGGGTAAAGGTTGCGAGGATCGTGAATGTGCAGGAACAGAAGACGAAGGATTCGACGTTGCAAGGTCGTTGGATGTCCACTGGACACCTCTGCTAGAGGTAGCAGCGAAGGACGATTTACTTGCCATGCCAACGGTTGCCACGGAATCTGAACGAGAGAACGAATATACAGATTCACGCCAAGCATCACTGCCGTCGGTCCAACCTGGAATTGGTTTCTGGGGCGGGGGCAGCTGATTTCGGGACATGCAGCGTTTAACAGCAGGGTCAGGACAAAGGGCAGCTTGAATTCGCTTGGCAGCCATCATGACGCCGCCCTGGTAGTCATTGCGAAATTCAGGCTCAGCTGTGGCGGTTGATTGAACAGGAATAATGGGTGCCGGAGGGGGTAATGGAGGGAAATTGTACATGGCTGCAAGGGTGGCGATGCTGGGGGAAAGTGTCATCATGTCGGATGAAGAGGAAATGCACGAGTCGAGCGATGAGCCACTGCTTGACTCGTCCTCGGAATCACAAGTAGGGTGCTCAAAGGAGTTATGAGGCACAGGGGGGATAGGAGGGGAGGCTCGGTCTGGGTTGTAGTTGATGGGAAGAGCGCCGTTGAATCTGCTCAAATCGGCTATTCTGCATTCATCGGAACAATAGAGGGGAATAGGGCCTTGATCGATGACGGTGCGCAGCTTGGTGGACGCAACGGGTTTGGACTGAAGCTGAGGCTGGGATTGGGGAGAGGGGGAGCGGTTTTTGTTGGTGGCGCCTGCTGAATCGGAGCGTTTGGGCGCGGGATTGGGTTTCACGCGACCGGTCCCCTGGACGAGACCACCCTTTGCGCGCACGGTGCCGGTCCTCGCTCTGCGCTCGACGTAGTCGGCTGGTTGTTGGTTTTTCGAGGCTGAGAGGTGTGAGTTGGGGAAACCAAAAATAGACTGAGACTTACGAGAAGCGGAGGTGGTGGCGGGAGGGGCTGGGGGCGGGGCGGGTTGTTCGGGAGCGAGCTGGGAGGCGGTGACGGTGAAGCGCTTGGGCACAATCTGCCTATCGCAGGTGGGGCACCACGCCTCGTCGTAGTTCATGTCCAAGGAACGGGGGTGGGGGTGGGACGAGCCGAGAGGGCTGGTGGAATATAAAGGAAAAAGACAAGAGGGATGAGACAAACAAGGACTAGACGAGAATGGAATGGAAGGGGGGGGACTCACAATAGGAGAAGCTGCCACTGGAATGGAGGTGTGGGAGGAGGAGGAGACGGACAGCGAGGAATGGGGGGAGGCAGGGATTGGACGGGGAAAGAGAAGGAAAAGGCCGTCTTAATATTTGATTTGCTGATTCGCATCGCACCCTGCCGCGTCCGTTTGAACAGGGTTTCCAAACTGGGAAGTCCACCATTTCTGAATTCTGCGCTCCGGATTCCCCGAAAATGCGCCTTTCTTTATTTACAAATTCCGTTATTACCTGTGATTATGCGATCCGTCACATCTGAATCGGCAAACCAACCGCGGAGCCTCGGGCGGTCCATGGCTGCCGTATATGGTAAGTGCATGCTGTTGCGTTGCAGCGTGTTACGTCCCTCGCGAAATCCCACACAGATGCCGGCCCAGCCCTGGCTCGCCACTCGCCGCACCGTCTCGGCCCGCCCGCCTCCTGTCTCACCCGTCCCCTCCCGCCAGCCAATCATGCCCATGCCACGTCTGCGCCACCGGCTCTTCCCGCCACCCACCATGCCCGTAACCGCCCTCCTCGGCTTCCCCCGCATATTCTCTCCGCACCCCCCTTCCCTGCCATCCCCGCCTCGGAGCCCGCACGTTGAACTCCCTCCTCGTCTCACGTGCTTTTCTCCCCGCAATCACGCGGCTGACTTCACTCGGCGCTGTACCTTTGTAAGCACCACCGCCCCCATCAATGCCCTCTTGCCCCATGATATTGCATCAGCCCATCACCTTAACCGAGATATCTACTCTCCCAATCATCCTTGCATCAGCCACGTCGTGATTCAACATCGCTCCCAACCACCGACTCGGATCAAGTCCTTTTGCTCTGAGGAAATACATTACGTAGTTGCATCTCCTTGGGACAATTATCTTCGCAGGTACGAAAAAGCAGACCAACAAACCTCTTTCCACCCACGTGCGAATATAAGTCTTTGCGTGCTCCCCGACGATGGTGGGACATTGTCCACCAGGGTCCCAGCCCTGATTCGAACTGAAAACTTTTGTGCTTCCCTTTCACATGCGACTGCTCTAAATGCTATCTCAACGTTGAATTTCCTCGAAAAACTCGGAGATCCGTGCAAAATTATTCCGTAGACCGTGACGACGACACCCGATCCCCACATAGCATCCCGCCGATGTGTAAGTGCCCCACCGATTCACGCGCGATAATAACTCCAATCAATGTCCTGCGCCTGTGTGCTTGTCTCCAGGACTACATCATATCTGTGCTTTGCAGTGTCCGCACTGAATCTCGGGAGCTTTCTGAAACAATTCATCATAACTTGTACGGACAAATTCAACGGAGATGCTCAATGTCAGCTCGTCAGGAAGTGGAGTACCCATATCAAACCGTCTTCGATAGCCCACCACTCTCGGGCATAGTGCTTCCAAGTAGACCCTCGAGATCGCACACAAGTTCCGCCACACTTGGACGCTACCCAAGCTGGCCTACCTGCACATCGTTACGTTATTCTTCATACGATCAGTGGCGCCGGCAAGGTAATAGCTTGTATATTTGGGAGGTAGGGTGGAGTTACTCGTGGACCTATTGGTTCTGTGGATATAAGACAATGGACTGTGTGTCAGACTTCCCTGCTGGTGGGTTCGATGGCGTCAACATGGGCATATTTGGGTTGTTAGGGTGGAGCTACTCGTGGGTCGATTGTACGAGTAGACAAAGGCGAATTCCGGGATTGTGGTTGGACCAACAGCCTTTGTGGTCTCGCGTCATCACATGCGTCGATTTTTAATTTTCCAGAGAGTATCCGGTTCCCCGAGACCAAACACCAATACAAACCCCAGCAGTGCATCGGTGACCATACTTAAGTTGTACATCGGATACTTAGCTGCATTAGGGATGCTGCGGCCGATGCTATCGGCGATGCTCTAAGCCTGGTTTGGCAGACTGAAAGCTCCCTCTCGAATGGTGAGTGGTCCTCCGCGAAATAATTAATGCGGATACCATTGTTAATGAAAAGGTCATTTCGCTAGCGCGCGTGGCTACTGATGAGAACGTCCATGGTACCTACTATCATTTCGCGTCAGACTGCCCGTTGTGTATGGTCAACTTATACCCTTTAGGAAGCGACACCTTGTCTTAAAAGTAAGCTTCCCATTACTGGGTAATCTCAGACACGATGATCGGGATCGGATTTTTCTATGGACGCAGGCGTTTTTTACGTGGGAGAAGCCGGTCTGACGCGATGCCAGCGATGAGTTCATAATACAACGAAGGGATTTTCTCTTGGATAAGATATGCATATCGATAATCGCGATATCAGCCAGGTGGTGTCGGATGAGGGTGTTTGATCGGGTCTGGAATTCCTCGGCTCTAGGAACATCACCAACTGAGCCCAGCTCGTACTCTGGTGGTTCCGGGTCGTTTGATGGGGGCGCGGGCGAGTGCCTGTGAACAACTGGCATCGAATTGCAGTGTGTAGATTCGGCGGAGAACATCAGTTTCAGCCGGGAAAGACGACTGTAAACTCCTGCGAACGGCGTACGTAGTATGTGACTGATTGCTTACACGCCTGAACTCGGTTCCTGCAAGGCGGCGGGGCAGGCGGTTTTGGCTTTTTCAGTCACCGACTTGTTCGGATACGCGACACTGACGTTAGTTACTATTCCCTAAATCCTGCGCATAGGTGAGAATCGCTATCGTCGTGTAAGTGCTAAATAATACGATCCTCTCCCACCGAGGACCTTACCTATAAATCCGGCGCAAAAAGCGTGTACTAATTTTGGTTGGGGTTTGGGATAGAACCGAATTCTACACAAGTCATCATCCGTTGTTCTCGCTGATTCTTCACAGCACCGTCAAGTAGCACGTCAATGAATGACCACAGAACGCACCCTCGAGACATCGGTACCTTCCTCGCGAACTACCCGGGGGTCCCGAAATCGGATCCGGATAAGGACTCTTCCGTGAACTTTCTCTTCTACCTCAATCGGCTGCAATGTCAACCAGATAACTTACTGATAGATGAGATACATTCAAAGCGAGTGTTGGAATACTTCATGATTAGTCCCAAAACTGAGAGAGAATAGATGGTACGCCGACTATGACGAGCTCGAGTGGAATCACACATACATCCAATGGCTGTGAGTTGTACCTTCGTTGACCAATATCATCTCTGACGTACAGGATACCTCAGATTTCCGATCCAAGAGGACGGAGTGAATGTGAATGCTTATCGGCTTCTACCCCATGAAATCGGGATGATGAAAAACAACAAGGTGATCATCGGCCGTTTGCTCAAGTCATACGAGATGATGCTCGACTTCTATGGAATGTGTCTGCTCTCGGACACGGGGTTACTCGGTCGTTCGCCCCCTCCTCGGGATTTCAAGTCACGCTACCGAAATCTTCTGAGTGAGTGGGTCTCTATAAACTTCTCTTCTAGGTTAAATGTGGCACGCATGGAATGATCAGGGAAGTCGCACAACAATCTACGCATCACTCGCATTCTCAAGTGCTTATCCGAAATGGGGTTGGAGCATCTGAATGCTGGATTTCTTTTGCATGTTTTGAACGAGCAGAGTGAAAATGGCATGCTGAATTCCGCGCCGCTGCAGCTTAGTATGGACCGGTGGTGGGCCAACTGCATAAGGGACGACCATGAGCGAGAATGCCTTGGCCGAGCCATCGCAAAAGTTAGGTCTGGGAGACTGTTCACAAGAAAGATGTATGAGAACGCGATGACGGTCAGGCGGTCAGTTGGAAGGTTTTCAATCGACATGGCCATTTAGAGTTACTCTTGTTTCGTAGTCGCACTACATAGAGATGTCGTACTTACATTACTAGCTACGATGCTTCAAAACAATATGTAGTTGACGTACAGAGGCGCTTGTGACCATAGTCATGGCATGACTAATATTACACTATAAATAATATACAAACAGCACTACAAGTGATTGTCAGGAAAATATGTACTCAGAGCCTGAGGCTATCAGCCATCGCATCAATAAAGGTACCAAAATTATACTCACAGCCTAGTAGAAGGCACCTGAAAGACGCGACAGTCATCGCAGGCCTTGAAGTTTGGAGATGATCCTATCTTGTCGTTTCTGTAAATACATAGAACTGATGGACTGCAAGAGTTCTTCGATCGACTCGTATGTCTGTCCGCTATCAATCTTTGAAACATGAGCAATCGCAACTGTCATTCAAAGATGCACATTTACCCGATAGCCATGCGTGTTTAAGGTTATTATGATAGAAGTACCCTCCAGCAATGTCACGGCGGCGGTCGCCTCGTGCGGCGAGCACTGTCTTGCGATCTCGTACCGGGTCAAGCCGAAAGACTGCTCGGAGAGAGCGCGTTTCAGTTCGTCGTAATAGAAGGACGAAGAGGAAGGCATGTTAAGAGTAGCCTGGAGATTGCGTCTCCATTCTGAATCTTTGGAGTGTATGCGGTTATATATTGTCGTCATCCAGCAAGGGACGGACATGTTATCCTGCCACAGAATGAAAGAAGGGGGACGCCCACCGCCAAAAGTGAAGCGAAATGACAACGGCCCTTCAACAGATGATCGTGGTGATTATTTGAACAGCTCTTGACCCTGTTGCCTATCGCTGTGATTACCTAGATTCGTCGTCACATAAAGAAACAGAATGTACTTGTCTGGCTCGGGTATCGCCGCTACCCCGCGAGTGATAACGGTTTCAGATGAAAACGATCAGGCAATCAGACAAAATCATCATTCTGATTTTGCCAGTAGGGTCACAAGGGGCATCTAAAACGCACGCGTGACCCGACCGCCAAGGTTTCCCTGTACAGCAAAGTGCCAAAATGGTCTCGCCCGCCGGCAGCCTTTCATATCAGATCGGAACACAACGATCTTTCAATATCGATGAGGAACATGACCCTTTCCTTAGTCATATCGGCTGAATAGTGAAAGCCTTGATGGACAGGGGAGATCGGGATTGTAACTTTGTTCGAAGCAGCGTTGTAACTTTGTGAAGGGAAAAAGCTTGAGCAACCCATTCTGTTGGCCGCATCGACCTAAAGCTTCATTTTATCAAGAAGCCCCTGTGGAGCAGACGGTATGCATAAGCAACGGGCTGTGACAAGGGGCCGTTGGTGTGTCGCGAGGGCTCATATCCAGGAGGAGATTGCAGGGCAACGTGATGACAAGGAACGCCGGTTGGCTTGAACTCTTCAGCCTTATTACGACAAGTTACAGTTATGCAAGGAAGTTTCCACCCTTACGTTTTGGCAACTACTAAGTAGAGAGCCTGTCTGAAACACATGTGAATCTTGGTGGTGTGCAATTTATTAGAATTCAGAATGGGTCTCCAGAATAGATCCATTCGTCCAGATGATTTTCCCAACCAAAGCAACGAACAAGCACCTCAGACTTCCATTGAAAGGGTCACTTGCCGCCACATTGGTAGTGGTAACTTAGACTATCCAAAATAAGCGAACCTGCCATTTTTGGGGTTTCCCCAACAAAGTCATCCGAGACGTATCTGCGCACGGTGCAGCGTTACTTGCTGATCGCTGCCATCATCTATACGCGCTCTTTCTGTCTGAGATCAAACTTTTTTTCAACAACGCACTGCTGGAGCATGGACGTAGTCAAGGCAGTGGAGACGTACATCACAAAGTTGGTGTCTACTCCTCCAACTATGAAAGTTCTCCTGCTGGACACACACACGGTAAGGTTTTCCAGCTCGTGTCTCTGTGTATTGATTCCTCCCGGTTCTGCCAGACACCGATCGTTTCTCTGGCTTCCACTCAGTCAACACTCTTGTCGCACCAGGTATATCTCACGGATAGAATCGACAACAGGTTACGCAACCCGATGCCCCACATGAAGTGTGTCTGCTTTTTGCAGCCTGGCGACGCCAGCATCGAAGCCGTGTGCGCAGAGCTGAGGGAGCCCAAGTATGGCGAATATTACCTATGTCAGCGCATGCTTCCTTTCGGTAGGCCGACAACCGAGCTGACATATAGCGATCAATCAGATTTTAGCAACGTTTTGAGCAAATCCTCGATCGAACGTCTTGCTGAGGTGGATGAATTTGAGGTGGTCCGAGAAGTGCAGGTAATACAGCGGACCACTCTTCGCAGCGAGTGGAGCTGACATCTCCACAGGAATATTTTGCGGACTATGCGCCCCTTCTGCCATGTGTGTTCTCCCTCAACCACTTCCCTACTATCAGCAAACCTTTGTACGGCTCATCGCCCAACAGCTGGGATAATACCGTTTTAGAACATTGTGTGCAAGGAATCGTAGCTGTTCTTCTAAGCTTGAAGAAGAAGCCGGTTATTCGGTACGAGAAGATGAGTGGTATGGCCAGAAAATTGGCTAATGAAGTTCATGTGAGTTGTCCTTTCCCATGATTATCCTACTATATTCATGATGACACAAAGCATCGCATGCAAGCGGAGTCAGCCTTATTCGATTTCAGGCTTACGCAGGTCGCTCCGCTATTACTCATCCTTGATCGGAGAAACGACCCCGTTACACCTTTGCTATCTCAATGGACATATCAGGCTATGGTCCATGAACTTCTCGGCATCCAGAATGGAAGAGTTAGCCTCAACATGGTTCCTGATATTCGGCCTGAACTTTCCGTAAATTCATTCCCGTAGGATGTACATCCAATTGTCTCTCACACGTTCGATAGGAAATTACTCTCACGACTTCTACTGATCCGTTTTTCCAAGCACACTACTTGGCAACTTTTGGTGATCTCGGTACTTCGCTGAAAAATTATGTCCAATCTTATCAATCACGTTCACTCGCTCAATCTCCTTCGGCTATCAACTCAATATCCGACATGAAACAATTTGTCGAGGAATACCCAGAGTTCAGGAAACTCGGTGGGAACGTTAGTAAACATGTCGCTCTGGTCGGGGAGCTCAGCCGATTGGTGGAGAGAGATCATTTACTGGACGTTGGCGAAATTGAGCAAGGCCTTGCGACAAGTTCAGGCTGCGATTTCAAGGTTCGTACCATGTTCGAAGTTTACCTCTATACACTAATGGTGCGTTCAAACATAGACGGTGCAAGCTCTCGTCTCAAACAATACTGTGCTGGCCTGGAATAAGCTTCGGGTTGTTATTTTGTACGCGCTTCGCTATCAAAAGACGCAGACGAGCAACATTGCTACACTAATCAATCTCCTTCTATCGAATGGAGTTTCACGAGAGGAAGCAAGGGTGGGTATATATATATGCTTTCGAGCGTCGGTTGATTTTCCACCTTAAGCTTGTTTATGTATTTTTGAACATCGCTGGCGCTGATCAGCGGCAAGATGATTTGTTTTCGACGGAGTCATTGTTAGCCAAGGGCAGGTCTGCACTAAAGGGCCTGACCGTAAGTCATGTTTTGCGGTATCTGGCTCTACTGACAGGTGATCAGGGAGTTGAAAATGTCTACACTCAACACACTCCGCACCTCTCACAGACACTGGAAAATTTGTTTAAGGGACGTCTGAAAGAGACCAGCTATCCGTTCTATGATGGTGCGGGAACGAACCTTGGCCTGCAGCGGTATGTTGCACCACCCCTCGAAGACTCTTCATACTCACATATTACCTCCAAGGCCACAGGATATTATCGTATTCATGATCGGCGGGACAACTTACGAAGAAGCTAGATTAGTTGCTTTACTGAACCAAGACGCTGTTTCGACGGGAACACGTGTACTTCTTGGTGGTACATGCGTTCACAACTCGTCCAGGTACTTGATGTCAATCTCCATATTCATCAAAATTTTATAATTGATCTCACCAGCTACGTGGAAATGGTTCGTACTGCAGCGGAGGGCTTTCCTAGTTCTGTGTACGACCCACCGCCAGAATCATCTTCGAACGCGCCGTCACTAAACCTCAATTTGGGCGGCGTCAATGTCAGTCTTGGTGGACCGGGTGGTTCAGGAGTGTATAGGACCAGCTCGGACAATGTTGGAGTTCAAGCCGAAGGCATCAGGGATGGTGTACGCAATTTAATTGACAAGGTGAAGCAGGGCGTAGACAAGATAGTAATGTGACGAAAGCTTGCGTCGCATTGTACTACTATACTAGTAACCGGCGCCGGTGATAGATGGTAGTTTTGACACCCCATGGCAGTGCATTGGCGGATTTGCTCCGACGGAGAGGTCTGGTAGTGACACGTCAACGATTGGGTCACGTGATGCGGATTGGCTTTGGCTTTTGAACGCAACGACTCTTCTCATACCACAAAGTACTTTCGATTTAAACGGTCGTCTTCCTTGACCGCGGACTGGTGCGATGGCAAAGGGCTTTCTAGCTGGTCTCAAAGGTATTGATGCTTTCGGCAAGGTAAGTCGTTCGCTACGCCTTCTCGCGACACGTCGGCATCCCACATCTCACTTCTATCCATGGCTAGACCGCAGAAGATGTGAAAGTGAAGACGCGTACCGGTGCTCTTTGTATGTTTCATTCCGTTTTCCCGGGATTTTCAACTTACATTCTCCGGGGCCCAAGTAACACTCATTTCTGCATGTATTATATTGGCTTTCACGACCATGGAATTCTTTGATTATAGAAGAGTTGGGGTTGACACCTCAATTGTCGTCGATCGAAGCCGTGGACAGAAACTGAGCGTGAAGCTGAACGTGACGTTCCCACATGTGCCCTGTTACTGTGAGTGCTACTTCGCAGTCTGCCTCTTTCGTAGCTGCTAAGCTGTATACCATTTTCGGTCCTCGGATATTTCTTGGGCTTTGAACGCGACACTCTCAGTGCTTAGCCTTGATGTCGTGGATATTTCCGGTGAACAGCAGCGCGACATTTCTCACAACATTGTCAAGAAACGACTCACATTGACTGGCATCGACGTCGCCGGGCAGCGTGGTGGGGATTTGCGGAACGAGATCGACAAGTTGGCAGAGAAGCGCGGGTCTGGATACTGTGGTTCATGTTTCGGTGGTATTCCCCCAGAGAATGGATGCTGCAACAGCTGCGAGGATGTTAGGCAATCATACTTGAACAAGGGTTGGAGCTTTGGCAACCCGGACGACATCGAACAGGCAAGTTCATATTTATTATTGAATGGACTTTTGCGTTGAACAGTTCGCTATGTGCCAGTGTGTCCAAGAAGGGTGGTCGGAAAAACTCAAGGATCAGGCTACAGAGGGTTGCAACATTTCTGGACGTATCCGAGTGAACAAAGTTATTGGCAACATCATCATATCTCCAGGAAGATCGTACCAAACGAATAGTCGGCATTTCTATGATATCGTGCCCTACCTCAAAGACGACAAAAACATCCACGACTTTTCTCATACTATCCATGAATTCTATTTCATGGCTGATGATGAGTACAATCCTACCAAGTCCAAGATAGGAAAGGATATGAGGAAGCGTATGGGTATTGATGAGAACCCCCTGGATTCTTATGAAGCCAAAGTCCGTGGGTTAGCGATGTATTCGCGAATTCTTGCTGACTTCCGCGTTCAGACCACCAAGGCTCAGTACATGTTCCAATATTTCCTCAAGGTAGTGTCGACGCAGTTCAGGACTCTTGATGGAAAATCTGTGCGTGACGTTTTCGATGGACTGCAGTGTTGACTGACAGCGCGTGTAGATCAATACACTCCAATATAGTGTAACTCACTTTGAGCGGGACCTGATGAAGGGGGCGGGTGAAGAAGACAAACAGGGAGTCTACACGCATCACGGGCTTGCGGGAGTCCCAGGTAGGTAGTCGATTATAATGTTCGAGAGTCAGTGAGAGCTGAGCCGTTGCAAAGGAGCATTCTTCAACTTTGAGATATCGCCCATTCTTGTCGTCCATTCTGAAACAAGGCAGTCGTTTGCACACTTCCTCACATCGTGAGTAATGAGGTTTTATGACCCATGATGTTTCTTGACTGGTTTTTTTTCTCCTAGGACGTGCGCGATTGTGGGGGGAGTGCTTACTGTGGCTGCACTGTTGGACGGCATATTGTTCGCAACTGGGCGCAGGTTTAAGGGAGGTGGGGCCAACGGGAGTACCAAAGTTCTGTAGATGATGTAGGAAGTACTGCAGACGTCGGATACAGTGATGTCATGTTGCGTTCCTCGGAAATCTGCGAAATGGGTTGACGCGCTGCCAATACGATGAACAAGACGCCCTCCGCCATCTTGTCCGACGCGCTCGCCTCCTTCAACAGAGCCGCCACCCTCGCTGTACGCGCACTTCTCCGCCCACTCACAAGCCACTTATCCCTTCTAGCTCACCGCAGCACAAGAGCAGGCACGTAAAGATGTCACACAAGCCACCGTGGACACCCGTGAAGCGCGCAGAGAACGCGACGAGGCCGTGAAGGCCCTCCACGCTCTGAGGCTCGAAGAGCAGGCTTGGAAACAAGAGGCCAGTGTATGGAAAGCTGCAGTACGCGAATTCCCTCGCGTTGCACCTAAACTCCCATCTCATATTCACACAAGGCAGAACAGGCAGACCTGACCGTATGATTCTCTTCCACCTCTGGCGCGTCTTCTTTGATCACATTTCTTTGACAGGTCAATCACCATCTGGAAACCATTGCCCAGCTGCGCCAAGAAGCGACCCAATGGAAAAATCAATGTCTTCGCCTCGAGGAGACCTCAAGACAGGAAGCCATCAGCTGGAAAGAACAATTTCTTCGCGTAGAACAAGAGCGGTCCAAACTCGCTCAACGACTAGAAGAGCTCCTAGCAGAACAACTGGTATGTCACCTTGATCAAGCTATACGCCCGTTCCATTCTGAGTATCTATCTAGGGCGGACACGCCCAGACATCAACTGCACCGTATACACCCATGCCGAGGCATCCTGTGATAGGTAACTTGTCCACGTCTATCCGACTGCAGGGCGCTTCCGCCCTCGATTCCTTGAGTCCACGTCTGCAAGAACTCCCTCCATCAAAATCTGCATCTTCTGCGTCCAAGATAACCTCGAGCGCTCGGATTCGCCCAGCGCCGAACCTGCAACTCCCCACACCGTTATCGGAGAACCAACGTAGTGCGCGCCAACGAGCCACGCAAGGCGCTGTTCCTCCTGCCTCTCTGCCTGGAAACGGCACACGCCAGATCTTTGTTCGTCGCGTTCACGCTGTCGTGGATGTTCCTGTGAAGGAAGAAAGTGTTGACCCAGAATGCATTGGATTGGATACACGTATTTCACCCTCATTCTCTCATATCACTGCAGTATCGACTTCAGCATCTACTTCCACCTCTGCCCCGAAGGTTTCAGAAACTAGCAAGGCAACGCCACGTGTCAAACGGAAAGTATCCGCGAAACGAAGCTACGTTGAAATCGACGAGGAGTCGGAACGAGATGACGCTAGCCACGATTCCGAGCAAAGCGATATAGAAGAATACCAACGTATTTCAGATGACGATGATGAGTTACTGATGGGTGTCGAGGTTAGCAATACCTCTGGGCTGAAATGACGTTTCACGTTGACGGTATATTCGCAGACAAATCGCAAAGAAGTCTACGGCATGAAACGTGTTCCGAAACCAGTTTCCTTTGAGAAGACGAGTTGCCCTTTGGTTGTGGCCAAAAAACGAAAAATACCACCACCTGCAAAAAAGAGTCGGCCATCCACTGCCTCCAAGGCATGAATATGCTCAGTTCTCGCTCTTATGGAATGTGTACTTTTGTTTCCAGTTCGCCTGATTTATTCTCCTACTTATGATTGTCCTACCCATGCTTTCTCACACATCGGAACCACGTCTCAATGTCTTTTTGCTCACACTAGGGCACATGTGCCCACAATGTAATCCTTACAAAGATTCCCATGAAATGATATATTAAAGTAGATTCATTGTTGCAAGTTCAGTTGAGCTCCTGGACGTGGAGGGTAGCGTTCTCGCCGACGAATTGATCGAACCACCTGAACACTTCATAATGCCATTTCAAGCTGTTGCCAGCATTCAACACCCAGTGGTTTTCATCGGGGAATATCACGAGTCGGCTAGGTACGCCACGTCTAATGTCAAGGGTCAGCAAAAAGGATGGACCAGTTCGAACTGGAGCGCCTACTGTTGCAGAGCATGCCATACCGCGATGCCATCTCCCTCGGGCAAACGGTAATCTTTGCTCCCGTGGATGATCAACTGGGGGGTCGACCATTTGCTCACGGTATACGCTGGACTAAACCTACAACTCGCGGTCAGAGTCGAGTCGAAGATCCCCGTCGACGACTACACACTTGCGAGAGAGCGCAAACGGTTTCTCTTCCCAGGGACGTCCTCCCCATTCGTGGTTGAACTAGGCTAGATATCAACAGGTGATCGTTGACGTGAAGACGTATACGCACGAAGAAGAGTTCGTCGGTCGCGTAACCGTTGTACGTGGTATCAAAGACCTGGCATAAATATCAGCATGATTTTTTTTTTAAATCTGAAAGGAAAAAAATTACGCCATCATGGCACACCAAGGCCTTGAAGCCAAAGCCGTATTCAGGGTTCCCTTGAATCCAACTGGGGAAAGATGGTGGTGAACGCACTGTTAGTAGCGAGGGTGCATATAACCTACTTGACTGCGTAACCTCCGTAGCTCCCGCCAGCAGCGACAGCGCGGTCAGGGTCGATCTGTGATCAATTATGAGAGGCAACAAGGAACTGGCGTTGCGGACCAGATTACCTGGGGGTATTTCTCCAAGACGTATTTCCAGCCGTTTACAAGATCCACGAACGGTTTTCCTCCCCAGTCTTCCTTGATTCCCTCGGTCAGATCTAAGGGTTCTTTGAGAACCGAGACATTGAACAAGACAGGATGCACATACTCTGACCGAAAGAAGTGGAACCAGTGGGGTTGATTGCCACGACGACGTAGCCCTGGCTCGCAAAAACTAGCGAATATTGGATTCCGGGGAAATGGTAGCAAGCGGACGGTCACTGACCATTAGGATTCCAACGAGTGGACCAAGAATCAGCCCAGCAGCCCTCGGGGCCTAGATTCACGTGCGTCAGCCATTGTTTGATTCATAAAATACAACGGGATTTACCGCCGTGGATGAGCAAAACGACGGGCCATTTTTTCACATCCGTGGACTTGTGACCGGGGGGAGTGAGGATCCATCCGTGGATGGTGTGTTCCGCGCCCTTGAACCAAAAATCTTCGCCAGGATCAAGGTTTTTGCCTTGGAGAGATGGGGCAGAGAAGTTGGTGATCTGGGTAAGCTCTGCCTTGGCAGGACTCGATGGGTTCCTTTTAATGTCGGCCTCGACAAGATGGAGGTTCTCGAGAAGATACGCGTCATTCGGAGACGTGAGCGAAGACAGTGCGACGAGGAGACGACCGTTGGAAAGTATTTGCAAGCCCGATGCAGCGTGCGTAGTGGTCAGAGCAACGGGGGTATCGTACGGAGAGGTAAGTTTGGGATCGGCGGTAGATTCGCTGGGGGTTGGAGGAATTGGCAGGACGAAAACTTTGACTCTGGCAATGTCCTCGGCGGTGAAATAGATGAATTCCCCACTCTCGGAGAACTAGATCGATGTGTCATTCGAGACGCGTACACCAGAAAATGTGCATTGGAACATACGGCCAACGAACTCGGGGAGCGGTCCCAGTGTTGAGTGATTGTGAAACTGACGCCTTTCGTGAGGTCGTGAATGACAATCTTGGCTCTGAATCACGCGTCAGATTAGACTGTGGAACACTGATGAATGGCGAACCTGTCTGACTCGTGGCCGTCTTCATCGAGCTGGAGCCAGGCCACCTTGTCACCTTGACGACTGAAAGCCGGAGCATGAGTTGCACCATGCTCTCCGGCAGTGAGCTCTACAAGGTTGGAGCCGTCAAAGTTGACGAGGTATATCTGTGGTCGAATCAGCAAAGCGGTAGGACGAGGCATTAGAGCAACCTTACGTTCTGTTTCGTGTGAGTTGATTTTGGAAGGTGGGGGTCCTTTGCAGTGAAGATGATCTGACTTTCCGAGATATCGAAATCGTCTGTTCCACCAAAAGGTTCGACGGGGGAACTCTGGGATGATAATTTCGTGTGTGACGTCCTCACTGCAGATGGAACACGTACCAGCTTGGTGCCCTGCAGAACGTTGGCAAAGTCTTTTCCGAGGACGAATTTTTCTTGGTCTTTATAGAGGCGCACGGTGAAGAGAGACTTGTGCTTGGGACCAACCCAAGTGTCCCACTGGCGCTCAAAGTCCTTGTCAAAGACCAAGGCAGAGTTGCCGCGGTTACCGTGCTTTTCGTCATTGTCCCTGACAGCATTTAGATCGCCATCGGCGTGGACGTACGCGGAGAAGACGAGGACGTTGGCAGAGTGTGCATAGCGAAAGTCTGTGGCGGAGGTAACGGGAATGGCCCCGACAGGGATGGCCTCGCCAACGGAAACGTTTCGGTTGAACGTGACTGGAAAGGCAAGCAGCTGTTGCTTCTTATCCTTGCCATCTGCGGTCTCGACGACGTGTGCGATGGTGCGCGCGTCAAGCCAAAAGGCCTCGCCGCCGTCGGGGAGCGAGAGGACATACGGGTCTGATCCGGCGGCGACGGGGGTTATGGCGAGGGACTTGTGGGTTCTGCATGGAATGAGGCGGGGAGCGGACTGGGGCTGCGAGGAATCATCAAAGGAGTGGGTGCTGATGGGGACGAGCGCCAAGTCACCCGGTGGGTTTGGGAGGGGCTCCCCGGGCCTGGGCAGGGAGAGCATGTCCTGCGGGGAGAGAATGTCGGGGGACGCACGGAGAGCGAACGCGGGGGAGGACATGACAGTCAAAGGCCGATATCATATCGTAGATTACTCTACATTCATCTCCGTCACTGCCCCCGTCTCAGAGTCCCACCGCGCTTTCAGTGCAATTCTAAACTCGACCATCTTCTCCCCAATCAACTTCAGCACCTGCGCCTGCTCGCTCGTCAGCGCTTTCCCCTCGTCACATATCTTGTGCGACGTCTCCAGCGTGGGGACGCCCCTTTTCAGTGTCGTCGTCAGCCCCAGTTTACGCAGCTGCGGCTCCTCGTTGTGTGGAAACGGCTCGGGGGGGTCCGAGTACACCCGCATGACGGGTCCCTCGGGGAGTATGACCGTCCGGCTCGCATTGTTGCCCGTCCGTGCAAAGTCGGCTTGTCGAAAGTCCTCGAACCACTCGATCACCTCCTGTGGCTCCGTGTCGGTAAACAGCAGTCCGACCTCGCCTTTTATTTTCTATCGTGTGATGAGCTGCATGAAGGAGACTGGACCGAGACGACATGCCTCGGCAAGCTTGTGCAGTCCTGGCCGATGCTCCTCCTCTGGCGTGCTTCCAAGCGCCTTTGCCATCACCGCAGACCTGCCAAAAAATATCCGTGCTGAACTGGGTCCTCGTCAGGCCGAGCACGTTGGCGCAGTGTGCCGACGACTCACTCTCGCCAGAGATTTCGGACGGTTTTGAGATGCGTGTTCCGCATCGCACCTACAGCAAACATCCAGCAGTACTTCCATTTTTCTGTGCTCTGTTGAATCTGTCGACCTTTCTGGTGAGACGGTGAGGGCGTCGACGATATATCGAGCGCACCTCGTTGAACAGTGCATTTTTGTGTTCCCTGGTCTTTTTCGAGACCTTTGTGAGCGATACTGGCCGATCCAAATCGTGTCATTCGCTGCAGAGTGATGGTCTCTTGACCTCACCTAATTTTGAGCGTTTTGATCTAGGCATGTCGAAAGTTTGAGGAGGGCGTGGGTCTTTCGTTGACCCAATGTCGGCTATTTCACCCGCGCAGCTCACCGCACTCGGGGACGTCCTCCTCAATTCCCCCAAAAAGTTCCCCCTCCACGACAGGTTTCGCGCCCTCTTTGCCCTCAAGTCCCTCAAAACCGACGATGCCGTCGTGATCATATCCAAAGGTATCATATATTCCTCGAGTCGTCATGTCCTCACGTCGTCAGCCTTTGATGATCCCTCGGCCCTGCTCAAGCACGAGCTGGCCTATTGCCTTGGCCAAATGAAAAGGACGTCCGCACTTCCCGTTCTCGAGTCCGTTTTGCAAAGACAAGACGAAGACCCTATGGTCCGGCACGAGGCATGCCATCTTTCTTCGTACGAGCCACTCTGACAATGATCCCGGACAGGCAGCGGAAGCCATGGGTGCGATCTCCTCCACCGCGTCAGTTCCGATTCTGCGCGAACACCTTTCTGATCCCAATCGGAGCGTCCGTGAAACTTGCGAGATCGCACTCGCCAAGATCAACTGGGACAATTCAGAAGAGGGGAAGAACCATGCAGAGTCTCCTGATACCATACCGTGCGCTTGTCCCGCTCGATGTATCCGCTTCTGACGCGCTCGACTAGTACATATACCTCGATCGATCCCGCTCCCCCGTCCTCCCAGCTCCTGTCGAGGAAACCAACGCCTGAGCATGTGACGGACGAACGTATTTCATCGCTCAAACAAACCCTGCTCGACACCAAACTGCCGCTGTTTGAGAGGTACCGTGCAATGTTTGCTTTGCGCAACATCGGTACGCCACCAGCGGTGGATGCACTCGCGTGCGGTTTTTCCGACGACAGCGCCCTTTTCAAGTAAGTGTGCACACACCGTCCGAGGTCTTGTCGTTGAGTCGTCCCAGGCATGAGGTTGCCTTTGTCTTTGGCCAGCTGTTGTCGGTCCATTCCGTACCATCCTTGATCAAGGTCCTGCAAGACGCAGGCGAATGCGACATGGTGCGTCACGAGGCAGCAGAGGCTCTTGGTGGCATTGCAACGCCCGAGGTGCTTCCGCACCTAAGGGAATGGATGACGCGAGAGGACTCACCAACCGTCGTCCGTGAGAGTTGCCAGGTTGCCATCGATATGTGGGAGGTAGGTGGTTTGCTGCGGTGCACGAGACTGTCTTGACCGCTCATTATCAGTACGAAAACTCTGGCGAATTCCAATATGCAAACACGCTCGAGAGCGTGCGCACCGCCGAACCCGCGGCTGCGTGAGACTTGATGAGAATATACATAGATTGCTACGATGTTAACACCGTCACGTAGTACAGAATAGTGGAAGGTCTTTCTGGTAGTGGCCTTACACACGCTCCGCCATGTCAGACATTCTCGCCATCGCCGCGACGACTGAGACGGTCCATGTTCTCATCAAGAGCACGTATTTCGCCCTCTTCTCCGCGCACAGCTGACAGCCCCCTCAGGGCTCGTGGATGACCCCGTCCTCGCCTCTGCTGTCCCTTGGTCCATCGTCAACAAATACTACACCGCCGAGGTCACTATCCACGTCCACGCCCTCGCTTCTTGGGTCCCAGCCCAGCACCAGCCCCTCGCACCCGCCATCCTATTCGTCTGGAACAAGGGAGAGGTGCGTCTGCTCACCCGACTTGCTTTTGATGCTCACCCGTCTATAGCCCTATCGCGATCACATACGCACCCTCTCCCAGCACACGTCCCAGCGTGAATTCGAGGTTGCACTTGCCGTCAGACTCCCCCCTGCCCCCTCGACCCTGCCATCGGAATCCGAGGACGACCAAGACACGGATGCCTACCTGTCTAGCGAGGGCTTCGAGTTTGTCGACGTACCAGACATCGACGTTTCCTCCCCCGATCGCACCGGTGAGCTCGCCGCCCTCCGTTCCTCGTACTGGTATCTATATCCCCCTCTTCAGGTATACCTCGCATCGTCGATGCGTTGAGCACCATCATGTGGCCATCCATGGTTCGCCACTCCTCCAAACGCGGCACAAGAGCTGGCTTTCTCGGCCAAGGGTCCTCATCGGACGACTACCACGATCTCGTGCGCCTCATCGGAGAAAAGACATCAGGAAACGATGCCGATCGCCTGCACAGAGAACTCGAAGAACTCGAACGCTGGCTCGACCAAGACACCTCATCTCTCGACCCCGACGTCGATGGCTCCCCCTGGAGCACCGCCGTTACTCCAGGAACCCTTTCTCCTTCCCTGAGCGGGTTCCTCGAACTCTCGCGCCCCACCACCCCAAAACCTGGTTTCGACGACGACTTCACTTCTTTCGTCTCCGCCTCGTCCTCAAGTTCCGCCGATATCCCTCACGCCACTTTGTCCTCTCCACCTCTTACATCCGAGAGTTTCAGCACCACCTTTAGCTTCAACACCCCTTTGTCTGGCCGCTCCACTCCTATTTTCGAGGATCACACAGGTTTCGACGCAGCTCGATTAGCTCCCGGAGAATCTTATAAATCCCTTGGCTCTGTCTCGGACTTTGGCGACCAAGACAAGGAGACGGGCGATGTAGATTCGTTATCCAGCGGTAGCGACCAAGATATGCCATCGCAGGCCGAAATTTTGGAAACATCACGCAAGATTTTTGGTAGCATGCCTCTCACACTCTCTCCCACGCAAGAGCAAGGTGACAAGACATGGCCCACCGCTGACGGAGGAGCACCGGAGAGTCAAATGGGCGAACAAGTCGACGTCGAGATGAAGGATGCCGATCTCGAGCGCTTTGATTTACAAAGCATGTTAGACACGCTTCAAGGACTGAAGGAGGAGATTTCTGGGATGCCTGATAAAGAGAGGAGGAAGGCTGCAGCAAAAGTAGCTCTCTGTCTTGCGTATGATATTGGCGGCAACCCAAATCCCTGAGAAACGAATGGGTCTGGTCAAGCCTTGATGTATAGTATTACTTGAAGCACGAATGCTACGCTGACCCGTGATTATAATGTGATCAGCTGAAGAGTTTAATACATTTGAGCGCTCCTTTCGGCGACGAAGTAAGAAAGTTATTCCACAACATAGCCAGTCGTCTTGGGCAATTCTTCGTCCTCTTCCACACTTTTCGCCTTTCCTTCTTCCACGTCCTCTTCCGCACTCTTCGCCTTACCAGTCTCATCTCTGACCCCTCCTTCTGCAAAGCTCATGATCCCCACCAGGTCCAGCTTTGAAACCACATCCTCCGCTTCCGTAACGTCCATTTCCGCAAGCACCTTGTTCACTGCTTCTAATGTCCCGACTCTCAGCGCATCCTTGAGTGCGTCACTGAACCCCTCGAAAACTGTCCATCGCATCATCAGCGCCTTGCGTACTTCCTCGACGTCCAGGTCCTCCGTCCCGGGGCCTTCCAGGACGAGATCGTCGGGCGGTGGTCCATCAGGTACATTGAAACTAATGGTGGAATTGGGGTTCTCGGGTACAAGCTGGATCTGCTCCTTTTGTGAAGCAGAG
>JBBPSN010000059.1:19027-31192 GCA_038093615.1 Austroboletus olivaceoglutinosus | reverse complement strand
GTCTCTAATGATGCTCGCCTTTGAAGTAGGCACATTCTATCCTTGCTCGATTGTCACTAAAACCGCAGCAGGCGAAGCTGAAACAGCTAATCACTCATGCTCTCTCTCTAACCTCTACTTCCCATGCAATAGCATCCATCAACCCTTCCGCCCCGCGCTCAAACAATCGAGTCCTCACCGCATCATCCTTTGATTCCCTCTTCACACTGTCCCCTGCTGTACTTCCGAACCAGTCCGCAGCTGCCATGAGGCTAGCAATGGGCGAGAACGAACTGATGGATGACGAGGATGTCGTCCTCCTCAAAAACAGAGAAGTTCGAGACCAACGATGGCAGATTCTTGCTCTCTTGGGCGAACGAAGTACCATGAGAGAAGCTCTCAGACAGCCGCGGTGAAGTACCAGTGGTACAAGTCCCTACTTGACGAGGATCGTGGTCCAGGAATCATTATTCTGGGTACATTTACTCCCCGAGCGTGGATACTTTCTTTGAAAAGAGCATGGTTAGATCAAACTAGTAGGTGGACTCGACGTCAACGCCAGAAGATTCCATGAATCGAAAATGTGCATGCAGCTCGCCGTACAGCTCAAGATGACATTTCCATGTCCTCTCGTTTCCTCTTCCTACTCTTTGCCTGTTGCATGTCAATGTCCTCGAACTTGGATTCCCACTCCTTTCTCAGACTTGCATGTTTCTTCAAGCGTCTCTCTTCATCTTCATCTTCATCCTTGGTCCCTTCATTTTCCCACAAATGATTTATCCAGTCATCAATATCCCTGTATGTATTCGCATCTCGAATCTCGCGGCCAGTCGACTCGTACGCGATCGTCTGTAGTTCCCGAAGGGTGAGACCTTCCATGAAGGAACGTTCGGACGATCGAAAGATCTTGGTAATTCGGGGAAAGCGTAGCTCGTAGTACTTTTTCAAATCAGTCGGAGGCGATTAATGGAAACATCCGTGCTGACCTTGCTATGAGGACTTTTCGTGAACCCAGCACCGCATAGCTCAACTAGAATCGGAGTTTGGAGAAGGACCGTTGGCTGAGGAAGTGTCTGAAGTATCGAGTACGAATACGAGAGTTCGTTGCGAGAAGTCTGTCGATTCGTGTGGTTGGGTACCGAGGGCTAAGGACTAGTGCTCTCACCGATCGGTCAACTGCGTTTGCTCGTAACCAAAAGTTGAATTCCTCCAGTTGTTCACGGGACAAGCCATATGAAGCAGTGAAATAAATAACGAAATGGGGTTTCACTTTGGGCTACAAAGGTCCTTTTGTTCTTGGATAAATGTGACTTTTAGCCGAGAGGACTTACATTAGCCGTACACCGAGAAGAATTGCCTAGCGCGCCAATGTAAAATGTGGTTAGCGTGGAGGGAGGTACTAGGACGCATTTGAGATGTATTGCTCCCGGTCGAACCAGGATAGTACCTACTTACCTCGGAGTTCCCTCGCGCGATCCCTTTCCCAAGAACCAGCGATTACGACAAGATCGACAGTATCTCCGTATCCGGGAACATAGTCCTTCTTCAACTGTTTCCATCGAAAAATGAAAATGAGACCGCGAACCCAACGAGTTTTACCTTGACCCAAGGCAACTTCCAGTCACCGTACACGCTTTCCCCTGATTTGAGAATCAAGCCCTCTTGGCTTTCAGCTATGCATTGCGCCCATATTTCTCGAAGACTCTTGGCGGCGTTTTCCATACATGGCTCGGCGTCACCAGATATCACGGAACGCTCAGCGATCATAGCCTGGCCCGGTATCTCTTGGACAACGCTTTCAAGTATCGAACGTCGGATCGCGTATGGCACGTTGAGAAATGAGGCATTTCCAAGGAGAAGGACGTCAAAAAACACGAGAGCGAGATGGAAAGATTCCGTGGAGGATGAATCGAGAGAAGGACACGAATCCCTATTCACGCATGAAGCAACCATTCTCGTAGTCGAGCCCAGCGCACTCACAATGGATGGGACTCGTTTAGCTCTCCCTTGGCAAAGTTCATGGATGCTCGAGCTCCTTGGGCCGTACGCGTGACCAGGCCACGTATTCTCCAGAATTCTAGTACACACCCTTGAATACTTGAAAATGATTGTTCAAACACTCGCACCGACCATCAATGGCGTTTTTTTCGTCCGAGAAGGCGACCATCTCGGCATCCAGAATGATGTCTTGCTTCCCTATACCTGCCAGTGCCGTTTTGATAATTCTAATCACCACGTTAATCCCTACGTTACAGATTTCGCGGATCATGACACCTACGGATGCACGGCAATGCGGTCCAACGTCGAGTCTCGTTTGCTCTTGCTAAATATCGCAATGTTTACTTTTCCATCCTCGCAAAAGCGAACATGGATCTGTGCCCGTTCGCCATCATATTTCGTCTCGGCCCAGATCTGGCCAGCAGCGTCTAAAAATTCGAGAGCATGCAAGGCGCTCCGGCCCTTTGCTGACTTGGGGATATCCACTGGCACACCCCAGCGCGGGTATGCAGGTACAAGTATGCCGCCGGCCTCGAAACCCATGGCAGCTTCTTCTAGCTTTGCGCGTACTGTGTACATCTTGATCATGGATCCAGAAGGGTCCCATTCTTTCATGAATTGCTCTCTTGTCAGTACTTGCTTGCTCCGCGTATTGTAAGTGAGCAAGACGTGGCCAGTTGTCGACGAGGGGGGTGCATAAAGCAGAGGACGCAAGTCCTTGAGAATGATCTGGGCGAGAAATGCGGCATCGGTAGCGGGAAGAGAATCATAAAGAGAGCGTAGTATCGAAGATCTGGAACGCTTATTACTCGACATGGAAGCGTTGGCTTCATGAAAGGATTTATCGGAGAAATGGGACGTAGACGCTAGTTCGTCCAAGAGTGCATCAATCTCCTGAATGCTTTTCGGACCAGTAGCGTTCTGAATCGACGGGTCAACACAGTGGTGATTACTCCATAGATAGAACGCACCTCTGTTCCAGGTACGGCATATTTGAGAAGCTCTTCGCCAAGGCAGCCAGAAGAGGGTTCTAGATTCCAGGCTTTCAAATGTTTCGCATTGCCCGTAAACACCGTGGATGAATCCAAGCATTGACCCAGATACCGTGCGAGGAGCGTTTCCTGTAGACCAAACTTCCGCTGGGCGTCGTCTTCTGGGAAAAGCAACCGCAGCACCGAGGCAGTCGTACCGCGTGGAAGAGGTGAATACGTTCTCCTCAAAGCTTCTATCCACCTTCTGGCGACAGTACGAGGAGAAAGGCTCGAGGGTGTAGTTGACTTGCGCGCTCGAGACGACGTCGTTCTTGATGGGATGCTGGCGATTTCACGTAGTAGAGAAACGAAGCTAGGTCCGCTCTTCTAGCTATCTCGCACAGATATTAACGACACGTCCGCTTACTATGAGAAGGGTATCTGTTTGACTTGGTCTGCATGCGACTCCATAATGTTTGATTCGACTTGAACACAATGCGACCGAGTTGCTGCTCGTTGGTGAGGCGCAAATCGATACTAGGTCCGACCTGGCGAGACTCGCAGAGTTCACAGAAAATGACTGCCCAAGGTCGATCAGCGTCACGGCAAAGCACTTATTGACTTGACCACTAGGTGACCAAGCAGGTGTAGCAATTTACACGCCGACAGCGCGGCTTACAAGTTATTCATTCGGATCACTCGTTTTCAGGAATTTCAGCTGTTCCGGCGTTGCATCGTGTTTAAGTGCCCGTGTATAACGTCCATGACTATAAAGCCAATATTCGAGTATATATACCAAAGGTCATTGGAATGCGGAAAAAGATGGGTATAGAGGAGGAAAAAAAACATTGATGGTACAAAACATCCTTGTCGCAAGGCAGCGCAAGCATGCGAGAATGAATGCGATCCTACTTATCACTGTTTGGCAGTTTGTAGGGGCGAGGGAACCGGGGAAGGGACCGCATTTGCTGGCGGCCGTGGCGATACCGGCAGTCCCACAATCCGGCTGTGTCTGTTGCCTCTCTTTGTGACGGCGATGTTGAGTCCGCGACTCGCAGCAACATGCGCTGCATGCGACCGCGATTGCGTGATGGGCAACTCAACTTGGGGAAGCGCAAGCAGTTCCGATTGTTGAGATGGATTGCTCGAGCGTGTCTGATTGGACTCCACTGTTGCATCGTTTTCTGTTGTCTCATTTCCGCTTTCGTATTGGATTGAAAGACTGTCACTGTCTTCTTCAGGAGCCTCTTCTGTTGGTGCTAAAAAAGTGACGGAGTGAGTAGAACTTTGTAGGACACAGTGACGACGAACCATGCAATGTTCTCCCTGCCAGTCCAAGAAGCTCGTCCGCCGCTGCATCTGAATAGTGTCGACTATTTCGACGACTGAGGTCGCCGTCCTTATCCGCGTCATCCTCGATCACGTCGTTGGCAGCATCAACATTGAAAACCTGATTGAATTCTGCAAGCATCAAGCTGAAGACACCAGCGGGTATACCAAGTGTAGGACTGAAGACGATGCCGACGTTTCGCATGGTCATTTTGTTGACAGGAGAGTTTTGTACAATGAGGATCAGATGGGCAGTTAGCGCGCGCAGTAAGCTGTAGTTGGCGATCGGCAGCGACGCGATGAGATGTGATAGTTCACGAATGCGCTCTTGCGGTTTCACAAAGTCTGCAAATGGTGTCAGCCACCATGATGCGAAAAAACGGGGACCATACGAACCCATTACAGAAAGGAATCTCATATGTAAGTCACGCGTTAAAATACTAGCAGGTAGTTCTCGGAGGAAACTTTTCAGCAAGCCAGCGATGGCGTGAGGGTCCCAGTATTCGTCAGATGCTAGAAGGTCTACGTCGCCCTCTTTACAAATCGTTAGCGCGTCGAAGCGCCAGAATACAAGGCCAACATACCAGCGTTAAATCTGTCCTTCAGTCCCTTTATCACAGCAGAACTCCCACTTAGGCGATAAATGCCTTCTTCTTGGTCGGCCTTTTTTGCTTCAAGATATTGTACACACCGGAAGATAACTGCTGGTAGACGGGCGATCTCGGCGACTTCGAGAGATTCGTCCAGGGGTATGCCAAACACGGCTCGAGGAACGGATACTGGGGGCCTGTCGGCAGGTCGCCCGAAATTCCAAAACGATCTTGATTTGGCCTTTTCACGTCTCTCACTCGACGAAACCCCTTCCGCTGGTGCATCTTTGCTGCCAAACTTGTAACCCGCGGGGATGGGGGCGCCGCTTAGAGGTCCTGAGATTTTCACCTTCCCGTTCAGATCGCCGCCTCGCGAATGTGGGGAACCAAGATCAGGTGAAGGAGCACGGTCAGGAAATGTCGTCGTTGTGGGTGAACCGAACACAGCAGCCAATCCAGGGTGGTATGACTTCCTGTCCCGTCGAACATCCCGGGACCGACTGGATTCAGGTGTACCCTGCTCTTGTTTGGAATTGGTCCCTCGTCGGTCAACGTCAGCATAGTGACCCAGTTCCGAGCTCGATCTAACCGTCACCAAGCCCTGGCCAGCGACTTCCAGCGGTGAGGTTGTAGGCAATGAACTTGACAACGCAGGTTCTTTGTGGTCAACAAGCCTTCTTGCGTACTCCTCGTGAGCAAACTGATCTCGGTCGGTACTCACACTGAGTACGGATTTAGTTGGGCTGGAAGAATACGATTCGTCGATGGAGGTGAAAGGCGCTGACCGAGAAATCTTGGAATTATTTGTGTCGTGTGTAGGTTGGGACGTAGCTCGCGAGGCATCATCTCTCGACAAAACCCTCATTCCGCGTTTTCCATTTGGTGTGGTTACAGTATCTTGATTTGAGCTCACACTTGAACGAGGTTGGCCGGACCCGGGGCCTGAAATTTGAGGGATGTTGACCGCAATGGGGCTTGGACCAATCGAGACCGAAGTGAGTGAATCTTCATTGAAGGTCCCCGTCACATAACGAACGAGTATGTCGACCCAATTATCCCGCTCAGCGTCGCTTTCCGCACACAGTACATGCCGCGGGTTAGAGCCACCAGGCCCTTTCTTTGCTTCGATAATAAGAAACGCGTGCCGATAATTTTTCTCGTCATCGCTATCTGCGGTTCGCTGTTGACGGCCTATTTGCGCATTGGTTATAGCGATGGAACCGAGATGGGTGCCACCCCGCTGTTTCCAGTATTCAGCCAAAGGGCAATGCTCATATCATGAATACTCACATTTTCATAATATTCGAGGACAGGTCCTTGTAAGACGAAGTACCGGGTCTTCCACCCACCAAAGTTTTTACCTCGTTTGGTGAGGTAACCTTCCTTGTGTCCGGCTTGCATTACGGGCTTCTTTGCGTCACGGACGATGTCCGAAGTCAAAAACGCAATTACTTCGTCCTTGTTCTTGACAGGAAGATCGATCAGTGATTGTAGATATGCCTCAATAGCGGCCTAAGGGAATGACTTTCAATCTCAGGGGGTCAGGTCTATCAGTCCTGCGCGTACCTTGCGTTGATCCGACTTTGCAGGAGCGTGATCCCTCCACAGCTTACCTTCCGGGAGAGCTGCAATCTTTTTTGAGATGCTCTTCCCAACGGCCACCCTCAGCCGTTGATCAAGTGCCAGTACATCAGAGTACAATTTTTCCACTTTCCAGGGTTCTTTTCCTTTCCCAGGATCCACTTCAATCTCAAAGGACAAAACTTCTTTGCCGCGATCGTTTGGCCTGATAGAAGAATGCGAAACGATGATACGAGTAGTTTTGAGGTCATCAGTGATAAGAGGAAGAGCACGGAAGGTGGGATTGGGACCATCGCGTGTCGGGATGCCATGCATGGGTTTCGATGGCGAAAGATAGGAGTCCGGCAAGGGCGAATCTAGTTGAGGGGTCAAGGGTGAAGACTCGAGAGACGATTGAGACTGCGATAGCATGGAAACATCAGATTGGGACTGCCAACGTGTCTGCAATCCCACGGTCGCTTCTGAGGGCGGGGGGGACCACGGTCCTGAGTTTGGTACGGATAGCGAGGAAGCGGTCTGGGTATGGTTGTGACTTGGGCGGCGTGCTTGAACAGAACCGGGCGAAAGCGGAATTGAACCGGATGAGGGTCCCATGACGCAATTGTCGGTCTCGGCAGGATTGCCAAGTCTGTTTATGGCCGACAAGGGCTGTTGTTGAAGCTCGGTTTCCTCAGCTGCATCCTCTCCGTCCAATTCAAAAAATCCGTGTTCATATTGCCCAGAGTGGCTGACAGGGTTGCTATCGGTATTTGTAGCCTGACCGATTTGTGCCCGGGGAGGTTCAAAGGTCGATACGCGTGCATTCAAGCCCGAATTTTGCGATTGGGTTTCATCCATACTAGCAATGTACCGGGTGGCTTCGTCTGGGAGAGAGACGCTCGAATCTCGCTTTAAGGGCTTGGAATTTTCGGGAATTGGGCTGAGCAAACCAGGGCTGAGGCTAGAAGAATGTGGCGTAAGTGATGCAGGGTGGGTCCCAGGTGCGGACACTGGAACCGAGCGGGAAGGGGAAGCACTGGGTGTGCGTGGTGAAATGTCGGGGGAATGATGAGTTGAAGAAGATCCCAAAACACCATCGGCATCGAGGGGTGAAATCGATGGGACAGTTGGCACCGGAGAACCCGAGTTGCTGGCGAGAGAGGTGTGCACACGAACATGTAGTTTTTCGGGTTCATTTAGGCGAGGTAGAAGTGATGGATTTGACTGCGTGCTAGAGGTTCCGTGTGGAGTAGACGTTGATCTGGGCGGTGGAGTAGATTCGTTGGAGAAGCCGCCGGGATGGTACGCTTGAAGATCGCCGTCATTTACATCTTGTGAGTGGGGGGGAGTGAGGGGGCGATCGTCGTTGTGAAAACCTACGGCTATACGATGATGAAAAGGGAGATTGATTGAGAAGAAAAGAGGGGATACACACGCGACGAATCGGATGGGTGTCGAGACATGGCCTGGCGTGGATCGAGAGGACCGTTTTCGGAAGTGATGGACATGGTAGCGTTGGATGCAGACGGACGCAATGGCTTGGGCTTTTCCTTGTCCCTCTTGGTGAAGTCGACACCGAGCCCGGCGGTCTGGAGACGGGCTTTATAGGTATCTCGCTCTGCACGCATGCGTTCGAGTTCCTTGAGAACCTGGTTGTAACCACTGCGCTGCTTCTCGATCAGTTTCCAGAGCTGGGTGTTCTGAGTGGAGAACAAGTTCCGCTCGGAAAGGGCCTGGTCAAGGGCGGCGAGGGGAGGGTTCGGAGCGTTGTCGTGGTGGGCGAGGAGGGCGTCGAGGGAGATTGGATGGGTGGTGGCTGAGGAGGAGGGCGCGATGGCGGTGGGGCGCGAAGAAGTGGAGTTGGATGACGAATGGCGCTCGCGGATCTGAGTGCCGTCCGGGGGAGGAGGAGGATAGTTCATGAGGAGGAAGAGTGTCAAGTGGGCCCGTCGCCAGTGCAACCAGTGCCGCCAGCAACTGGCCGAGCTTGTCATCGGTCCGCCTTCCATTTCCGGATCACCCACCGTCATGACCGTCATCTCCCGCTCCCTCCGTTCTCTTTTCCTTGGGGCTCACCGACGCCCCTTCTCTCTCTCCCCGCTCGTTCGCTTTCCGACAAACTACCTTACCCTCAGCCAAACCAGAGACGTCGATCCCATCAAGCCGGGCCATGCTGTCATCTCGACTTTCGACCTTTTCAGTATCGGAGGTGAGTCCGCCACAACTCCATGCGTCCTGAAATTCATCTGCTTTCAAGTCGGCCCAAGCAGCTCACACACTGTCGGGCCCATGCGTGCCGGGAAAATATTCATCACCGACCTCAATGAACTAGGTTTGCTCGACCAGGCATGTACAGGGACGTCTACCTCGCTCCATTTAACATCTCCCACAAGGTCAAGTCCGTCAAAATAGTCCTGTGCGTACCGTATAATACCTACGCGATTAACCTGACTCCTCTCTCAGCTATGGCTCACTTGCGGCAACCGGTCAGTCCTAGTTCCGTATCATGCCTGCCCCCACTTATATACTTGTAGGTAAAGGGTATGAAATTACACACTTCAATCGTCACGAAATTGAATTTGCCTTCAAGGCACCACACGCCCCAGGCAATTCTCCTCGGCCTTGAAGGTTCTGACCCCGAGACCATCGACTCTGGTACCATCCCTTCGCGCTACGAAGCTATCCTCTCCAATAAGAGTTTGCATCTCGGCGGAAAACATCCCATCCACTTCGACATGGACAGAGACATGTTATGGCGCTGGGATCAGGTTCTCAAGACCCACCCTAACGGCATGCGTTTCTCCTGTTTTGACGAACTCGGGGATCTCTTGGCCACAAACGAGTATTTCAGGTAAAGTCTACCTTGCCTCACCTACGACTCTCATGTCCATTACCCCCAGTGTTGGTGGTGGTTTCGTCGTGAATGACAAGACCAAAGGTTTGTTTAGTGCCTACCGCCATCTGTTCTCGCTCACATGCCAACAGTCGATGAAAACCTGTTTTACAAGGGTGTCGACAAGAATGCTGTGCATGGAGCTCGTTTGCATCAGACCCATACAGCGGAAAAGGGCGATGCTATTCCTGCCCAGCATGAAACCGATGATCCAGGCCATCCGCCCTACCCCTTTGATTCAGGGAACAGTCTCCTTGCGCTAACGAAAAAGCACAACGTGAGTTCCCTTGCTTCGACCCTTCAGATTCTCTCACCCTGATCCCCACACTAGCTGACCATTGCGCAAATCGTCCATGACAATGAGCGCTACTTTGGTTTCTCCGAGCAGGAGATACATATCAAGGTATTTTAGTCAACGATACCGCTGGAAGACCGGCTGAACGTCGATCACCTCCTACAGCTGATGCGCATCTGGGGTGTCATGGACAATTGTATTCGTGCTGGGGTGACAGCCACCGAAAAGACATTACCCGGTAGGCTGGGCTTGCAAAGGCGTGCTCCCATGCTTTACAGGCGTCTTATGCGAGGGTGAGTTTTGTTTTCTTATGCAACTTCTGCTCATTCACAATTCGCCGACAAAGATTTTACCCCGGCATTGACATGCCAACTGTACAACTTATTGGTCCCGGTTCAACCCCAACCTCCGCAAGTGCCATAGATACACCCGAAAGCACCGACGTCGAACAGGAACAGCAAGAGTTAGCTACATCCCGACGCGCACAAAGTCGTGCCCCCCGCGTGACTGGCTCATTTGATCATGCAGTTCTCCCCGTACCACCGGTCGGTTTCGTTTGCAAATCATCGAATTGTCTGCTACTGACTACATAAATCTAAGCGCAAGACAATGATTCCAGCTGTCGATTTTCTCTCCTGCTATGCCATCGCAGTTAATGAGATGAATGCTTCTGGCGGTCGCATTGTCACCTCCCCTACCAATGGCGCGGCTGGTGTTATTCCTGCCGTATTGAAGTATATCATCGAGTTTGTCAGTGATGACCCCGAGAAATCTGTGAAGACGTTCTTATTGACTGCTTCAGTCAGTTTATTCTCGGCTTGGGCAGCAGCGTGAGTCTGACCAAATCGTGTTTTCAGGCCATTGGGATGCTGTTTAAACGTGGAAGCACCATCTCTGCGGCTGAGGGTGGTTGTCAGGCAGAAGTCGGAGGTAGATCGGCCTTTCCGAAGGGTTGCGCGTCGAATTGACACATTGATACAGTGGCTTGTTCCATGGCTAGTGCGGGTTTCGCAGCATGCATGGGTGCTTCTCCCGAGACAATATTACAGGTGTGTTATGGATTCTCTGAGCGCGTCACAAATGACCTAAGTTTGCGTAGGCTGCGGAGATCGGCATTGGTATGGCATGCTGTCAACCCGTTTTTTGGTCATTCTCATCATCAATACTGTAGAGCATAACCTTGGCTTAACTTGTGACCCGATCGACGGACTTGTACAGGTTCCTTGCATCGTAAGTGTTTGAATTTGGATTTGTTAAGCTCTGACGCGGTGTGGTCCAGGAACGCAACAGTCTGGGAGGTTCGGACGATTGATTGCTCACACGGTGGGTAAACTAACTCTCTTATACCTTGGATAGCCGTGAAAGCGGTCACCGCTGCACAACTGTCGATGGCCAGTGATGGTATATATCGGGTCACACTCGACGAAGCCATCGAAGCTATGCGTCTTACTGCCGCAGACATGAGTGTCAAATACAAGGAAACAAGTCTTTCTGTACGTTTTCCTCGTATATGTCGCAGCCTGAGCGTTGACCCATGATGGTTGATATGGCAGGGTCTCGCTGTGAGTACTGGAAATGTCCTGGAAGCAACTAGTCCTGACAGTGCGCTTTAGACGACGGTCAAGATTCCCCTGACTGTACCTGCATGTTGATGCAGATGAATCGCTTTTTATCAAGCATAGACGGACATTATATTTCAATACCCTAGATACTTTGCCGCATGCCAGTGGTAGTACTGTACATCATATATCATTGGGGAGTGTTGCCGCTCCCAAAATTTAAACTCCGCACGGCCCTCTCAGATAGGGAAGCTTGCTGCGGAAAGCGGTTGGGATTATGAAAACCTTATAGGGAGACACAGTAGTTATTTTCCTTGCTCTACATTTTCTATGGATCAGATATTTCAAAATCCTATTCGTTGTGTGTTATCATGCAAGGAAATCAGGGTTACAGAAGAAAAACAGGATTTTTGATCCAAAGAAAAGAATCACAAAGTGAAAAAACACGTAGAGACGCAATTGGCGCGAAGTGAACGCGTCGCACGTTCACTGTTGACGATAAACAGTTCCGATGCGCTCGAAGTATGGCTGGAATCCGAGAAAAATGTGTTCTCCTGCCCAGAGATCATATGCACTCGCTCAAGGCATTTCAGCAATCTCAAGATGAAAACTTACCTCCTACCACCTCTAATCCCACCTGCCACCGAGTCCAAACCACTATGCCAGCCGACGACATTGTTTCCGACTCTCCAGCTCGGCGCTTGAGCTCCCGTGTCAAGCAACTTACCACATCACTCGCAATGCCATCCGCCGCGAGGAACGCGCCAAGGGCAATGCACAAGTCAGCACGACACGCGCAAAAGCATGCCAAGGTGGCAGAAATGGAGAACCACCAATTGCTACATAAAGCGGAGGTTTTGCGTAAACGAGTAGAAGATCTCGAGTCGAATGACGCAACGATTTACTTGTTACGTGCCATAAAGCGCTTTCCAAACGGCTCGCTCGCATGGCAGCCAAAACCCAGCGGGCGGTGAAGAAGGCACTGGATATG
>JBBPSN010000059.1:8072-18930 GCA_038093615.1 Austroboletus olivaceoglutinosus | reverse complement strand
GTTATAACTGTGGGACAGGATGCAACTCTAGCTGCCTTGTACGTGTCAACGAAGATGCATGACACTCTGAAAAAGCCCCGCGAGATCCTCATGGTTTCCTATGCTGTTCGATTTCCGGAGTTGGCAGCAAAATCAAAGACTTTGGGCGGTGAGGTCGACATGGATCCTATGGTGAGTGTCCGCATTCTCTGCTTAGAAACCGCATTCAGGCCATCCAGACAGTTGAACACGATCGTCAGCGCCTTCTTGCTGTGGAGCGCTTGATATTGGAGACGATTTGCTTCAAATTCACTTCAAAGATGCCGTTTCCGTACGTTTTCAAACTAGGTCGGAAATTAGGAGGTGACTCCTCCGCCTTGTCTTGTCGTTCGACGGTATTAAATTTCACTTTTAGCATCCAAGACGCTCATCAAATCTGCATGGCGTCTGACGATTGATTGGTATCGGTCCCTTTTTTTTTCGCTTCCGAACATGCTCAACAATCTGTTTACAGCCATCGGACCCTTGTTCCTATCATGTACCCACCCCACACGGTCGCTCTGGGTTGCTTGTATACTTCTGCCCTCCTGTTGACATCGGAATCACCTCCATTGTCTAACCCGATTGATGACTCTGCTCAGGACATAGTCAGCCTTCTAAAAGAAAAGACTGACTGGGAGCAAACATATATGGCAGAAGCCGAGGATTTGCAAGGTCAGTGCTTCGTCTCTTGACAGTGAAGTGCTATGCTAATATTTTCTCCGATAAAATACGGTAGAAATCGCACATCTCATAATCGACCTTCTCATCCAGGCCGCACAAAACACGTCTGCGAGTACGTCACCTAGAACCCCCTCCTCACCGTCCACACACCCACCTCCACGGAATCAACAATACTCTGCCAATGCTCCGCAGCCGCCGCCAGTCCCTTACAAAGCCGATCAGCTGATTCATTTGAAAATCGCTATGCGGCAGAATGAGCATCCGCCTCGCCCATATCAGCCGCTCGCAGGATCTGATCCCAGTGCCTTGTACAGCGGAGAGGAAGTTGCTCTCCTCGGAAAAAACGAGGGTACAGTACGATTTTTATTTGGGCCGCCGGCTATTGTGGGCCAAGAGGTATGATCGGATTTTCGCGTAACTTTAGCAATGTACGAGAAACGTACCGACCCTAGAGACTCTGATGTAGTACAATTTCGATTTGAATTGCATAAATCTTGCCCTGTTGCTGGCACTGCTAGAGCACCGCCGCCGATGATGGGAGTCCCAACGCGTGTTGTCCTCATTGATGCTGAAACCGCCATGTCCACGCCAGAAAATGATAGTGCAAAGCTACCGCCGTCCTCAAACTCGAGTCCCGCCGATCCTTTCCACGAGGAACAAACTGTGTTGATTTTAGTAGGACTGATTGCATCGGGCAAGGTGGAGAGAGCCTCTGGCTGCATCCCAAATTTCGTCGCTGATCACAATCTCGTCGTGTTTTACCAGTCTACTTTCGCAAAGGCTCTAGAGAGCCATTTCCCCAGGTTCCGCCGGTGTAATCAGGACGACCTGGGTAACAGACGACTGGTTGAGGAACTCGCCTACAACACGCTTTGCGAGGGTCGCTCGCCTTGCATTGACAGGACCAATTTCAATGCCGTGTGCGTCCGTCAAACTGATGCGTATTTTCACGCAGATCATTACTAACGTCCTCGGAAAGACAGCGGTCGTACTGGAGCGCGATCGCTCGCTCGTTCCCGAGAACTTCTATCAGCATTATTGTCTTTGATACCCCCTATCATGTGAGAACCGCGTGGAGCGCGCACACTCAAAGAGTGGATAGAAGTGCTAATTCATGTCTTTTTTTGCAGATATGTGCTTCTCGCCTCAAAAGGCGTAAGTCCTTTATTTTTTTTCCCTTCCGAGTTTCGAATTGCTAACCGTCGTTACCCCATCCTATGCCGGCTATCTCATTTATACAGGCACCTCGCACCCAACAATCAGGGATGCCCAGCATGGCTTGGCCATCCTGCAAAAGTTCGCCTCGGACTTTGAGATGCCATCCCCAGATGAGGGGTACGACCACATCATTCATCTTCGACCGGCAGACCATCCGCGTCCAGAGTACACACAGGATGATATTTCATCGATCCTGGAACGTTTGAAAGCATCCACCCGGAATGCCGCGCCAAGTGTCACGCAATGTCGTATTGCGCCCGAATCCTTCCCTGAACTCAGCGGGCGCAACTCGCGTACTGACGGAGCACATGGCTACCGCGGTGGTAGTACTTCCCGGCCTACGCCAGGAACTTTGTATGGTTCTCTCAGGTCCACAAGCAGGGCCGGAGGCTTCAACGATTCCAACTGGAGGCGTCCGAACACTAGTGTGGTAAGATCAGAGGAGCGATCGGCAACAACACCAAATTTGCCTCCAATGGAAGGGTCAAAGGAGAGACCTGGCGGAGGGTGCCATTAGTTCCTAAACCGGATGGGTCTGATGCTGATGCATCGTCACGTACGACTTGTTCGCCGGAGATACTTATTGTCCGTCCGATAGTGTAAGAAGGTAACGCCTCGGTAAACGGGCCAGGAGATTGAAGGGATCAGATAGCACGGCGTAACATCACATGTCGCGTACTGGGCAGGTCAATTTTATTCATAACATGTCGCACATACTGCATGCGCGCAAGTAACGGTATGACAAACTGTGCGCTCATCGTTTGGTAATAGCACGGCCGAGCGCGCGACGCGCCACATTTTACTAGTGTGCTGTGTCAAGAGTCGGATTTTTTAGACCCGTTTTCCGCTTCGGCAGTCTGTATTTGTTTTCCCAAAATCTTTGCACTGACCTAGCAAATGGCGATAGCGGTCAGAATGCCGGAATGTTTTCTGATGAACATTACGAACATTCCGGATATGCATGGCGGCCCGTTCAACGCCGCGTTCTTTAGAGCGTTTGTAATGTTTCAGGGCCTCCTCAAGTTGGCCAGCTGCCCACGTCGGGTGAGATAAATTTGGGAACAATAAGAATGGTTTCTATCACGCACCGGCTTCCAGAACTGCGGCGAGATTGAAAGCAATCTCAGGGTCCTCCGGTGAGAGTGAAGCCGCTATGCTGGAAAACAATAGTCAGTGGTCGTATATGGTAGTGATGCTGGGTTACGTGCTGTAAATGATGAAGCGCCAGGTCAGGTCGTGAGACAGGTGATATTATGTATGCGCTGGCGAGGTCTGTCGGGATATTCATGTCACGAGCGGGACCAGCCGGGGAAGAGACACGTACTTGTGTGCGCGTCTGAGCTCGTAGGCTGTAGTGCTATTGACTCTTTCCAGGCCGCGATGGCATCGTCAAATTCCTCTGCACGACATTGACTGACATTTATTTTGGAGCCGCGAAAGAAACCGCGTACTGAGGTGGTAGTGCGTCACGCCGAGATTGAAGAGGGAGCTGGCGTTGCGCTTGATCTCGACGCTACGTTTGTAGAGCTCCTTGGCGGCGTGGACGTCGCCCTCCTCGAGCTTGAGGGTGCCCCGCTCGAGGCACTGCAGGGCCTCGGCCTCTGCAGGGTCGGTGGCCGTGGAGTGCGGAGTTGTGCCAGTAGCCCAGCCTTGAAGGAGACAGGTTTCCGACCCGAACACGGACTGTAACAGGCAAGACTCACGTCTCAGGACATTATTGAAAGACTCGGGCGTCTGCAGGAAACTGCGCAACGGGGTACGGACAGCGGCTGGTATACATACACGGACAGCTCGGCTGTACAGAGAACGGCGTGCAATTGTCCGCAGCTGCGGTGTTGAGGGCGTTGCGAACGCTGCCCGAACGGATGTGTGCAGGACCATCCTAATTGTTTCTGCACAACTTTTTGGCATATTTAGCAAGTCCGTATGGACATGCAAGATATGGAAATAATATCCCACGCCTGCCAATCTCGCGCTCTTGGAAAATTTCGCCCTGTTCCGCTCGTTGCCTACGACTAGACTCTTTCGTTCTTCCTTTCATGGCCTCTGTAGACTCCAAAATCGCCTCAGCGGGATCTCAAGACTCGGCGGCTCATCAAATTTCCCGCGACGACCCCGAAGGCGAGAGCCCCGTCACCGCAAACGACCTCCTTCTGGGTGCCTATGACCCCACTAGACTCCATCCTCTCGCGCAACTCGGCGACCAGCTCGACTATCTTGTGCTGGACGACGACAAGGTTAGCGACCTGCCGGGTGCCGGAACTGCCATTCCTTCTCGGGGTTGGAGTGACGACTTGTGCTACGGAACGGGCACCATGTACCTCAGCGGTAAGTCCACCTCTCTATCGGCTCATTGACACGAGTCTTGCACGAGTTTTGTACGTTTAACTCGTGTCCTTTCTCCACGGATCCTTCTTCTCACCTTATCTTAATGTCGCCACATCACCAACTTGGGCCATTCTTATTGTCTTTGACCTGTCACATGCTCATACATGTTTCCGCAAGGCCTGGCCGTAGGTGGTATTTGGGGTGTAAACGAGGGCGCACGGCGGCCTCTAGCCGTATCTAACGCACGCCTTCGGATCAACAGCATACTCAACTCTGTCACGCGAAGAGGCACCTTCATAGGTAACTCGGCTGGCGTACTCGGTGTGTTGACATTTCCCGTCGGCAATGTGTACCAACTGGCGCATGACTAACAAGATCCACAGCGCTCGTTTACAACGGGATTAACTCTTCGATAGACGCATTTCGCGGAAAACACGATACTGTGGGCAGCATGGCAGCAGGGGCGTTGACGGGTGCGCTGTACAAGTCTACAGGTGCGGACGGATCCCGTGTTGGGCTTTACGTCTTGCTTATAAATGTTTGTTTTGGATGGGTAGTTGGCGTTAAATCCGCCTTGGTCTCTGCGACATTGATCTCGGGATTGGCAGGTATATGGAGCTACGTGAAGAAGAGCGTATGAGTGATCCCCTGTAATAATATGATACACCACTATAATATTTTTGCGTAGGCTTCCTGAACCGTGGGCGGTGCTGGTAAGCGTTCCAATAGGATTGCGAGCGGAATGCGAGTCATCATTGCAGATATGCGACAATATTCAAAGAAGTTCTCGTATATTGCCTGAATAGACCTGGCCATATCGGTCTAGGTAGATCTGTCAAACTGTTTGGCTACAAGTGGTTCTGACACCCCTTGTGTGTCCTCCTTTGACCCCGAGCTCCGCTCCCTGGAAATGAGTGGGTATATGATCATGATCTGTACACACGAATGCATAAATGCCAAGTTCTTACCCAATGCCATTATAACTTCCTCCTCCAGGCCGCGCTTAACGCCATTTCTTTGCCTCCTTTGCTGGCCGCCCTTTTCTCGTGGCCTATGCCAGCTTCTTCCGACTGTGCCATTCAGTCAAGGGCTTCCACATGGGACAAGGCGTTCGCTCAGAATGGTTTAGTGTCTTCTCGTGACTGCGCAATGCTGCCTACTCATACCCATCACCTACACGACGACCATTGCAGCGAGGGAGAGCACGGGGTACGTGCGCCCCACCGCCATGCCTACCACTGACGCCGCACTGATATCCCACATGGCACCCCAGCACGCACGGCAAATACATCCGATTACGCCTATCACACCCATCGAGTATATACCATCGTAAGCTTGCCATTCTTCGTAGTGACGTCTAACTGACCCATTGTGCATGACAGAAACTACAAGAAGCTCTTTCACGACACATCGTGCGAGAGTGCCTGTGACTCACCTCAGTCGGTCGCTAGTAGCGACCATTCCCGAACGCAATCCCCGCCTTCTGCATGGAGTCTACCGCCCCAGTCTGGCGCATCCGCTCATGGCCAAAGTGGCGTTTGGGCTCAAGCACCCACCGCCGACCGATCCAGTCCCCTCCAAAACCAATTCCCAGTGAGCCAACCGCGGGTCGGCTACTCTTCGTTCCTCCACGACAGCCAAACCAGGTATCTCATCTGCTGTGACGGAATGTTACGGAGCGACTCACGATATCCAATAAAGATCCTATCAACTTGATGTCGTGCAACACCCTCAAAGGACAGCGGAATTCGGATCCGCTAATTTGTCGCGGCTACCCTTGTCGCCTGCAATCATTGTGCAACTTATCGTGCGAGATCGCTTTGGGAATGTCATTATTCCGTAAGTGCTGGTCACCCTCCAGGGTAGCAGAGAACCTGGAGACGTATGATTTTCCCTGTTTTCTCTGACAGCGAGATGGAGCTTCCGTTCCTGGTTGCACATCTGTCGCTATTTTCGGACGATGGAACACGGTCGCTGGACATGGGGAGCGCGCCCAATGGGGAGACGCCTCCGCGACGGCTGCTTTATGGGAACCTGGTATCGTCTCCGCAAAAGTTACGGGATTTGCAAGGTCGCCTAGGGCTCTATTTTCTGTTTTCCGATGTCAGTATTCGCTGGCGGGGTCGCTTTCAGCTCGGGATTTCGTTAGTGCGACTATCACAGTAAGTAGGCGGGAAAGTTCTGGCGGGCTTGGGGAACTAAAGTGCGTTGTTAATTGGTTTCAGGACGGACGCTTCTGGGGTCATGAGCATTGCGTCGCAGGGGATTATGCTTGCGCAGGCCAGGACGCGCCCTTTTGAGGTGCTTACCTATGATAATTACGTTGCGCCGGGTAAGAGTGAATCGAGACTAGCTCGCTGTTGCTGACTGACGGCAAGCAGCTACGACACGTTTGACACAAAACTTTTTGCGACAGGGTGCACGAATTTAAAGCCGACAGACCCTAGACTGTAGAGCCATGGCGGACGATCCGTTTTGCCATCAGCGAAACCTTTTGGCGCAATGTCGTACATGATATCTATATAACATTCGATTTTCTACGCTAGCTATATACCGTTGATTTTGGCAACCCGAAGCTACCCGGTTACCTTTTATTTGACAGCATGGAACCTTTTTGGTCGTAATCACACACGTTTTTCGGTGGGGTGTGGGATGAGCGGAGTGAATGGGGAAGGGATAGACAGGGCCTGGGAAGGGGACTGGAATGCGCAGGAGGCACGGACGGGCAGCAAGGCGAGGCTGTCCACGCAGCGACTCGCCTTCAATGAGGCAGTGACCCGCTGCGTGTTTTGACCGTGGGAACGCGGCTTTCTAACATTTTAGGGCCGACGCCACAACGAGCTAATTCTTCACCACCATCAACGACTATCATGGCCAGCAAAGATTACTACAGCGGCAGCCAACAACAATACTATCCTCCTCCTGGTCCGTATCGTGCGCACGCCGCGCAACACCACGCTCACCTGTTGCCCAGGACCCCCTCAGAGCGGGTACTACCCCCAGCAGCCCCCTCAGTCCCATCCCGGCCCCGGCTACGGTCAGCCACAGTACGGAGGCCCGGGCTACCAGCCCCAACCTCCCCCACAGACCGTCTATGTGTGAGTCCGTGTCGCATGGCCAACTGCGATCGATTGACCCCCGCTGCAGACAACAACCCCAACAAGGAGGAGGAGGAGGTGGTGGTGGTGGTGGTGGTAGCTGCCTTGCCTGTCTAGCTGGAATGTGTCTCTGCTGCTGTGCTGAAGGTCCGTGTCTTTGTTTGGATTTGGAATCGTGCTGACGGCGAGTCTTGCAGAGGCACTCTGTAACTGCCTGTTCTAGGCGATCGATTATTTGAGACGACCATACCATTGTTACGAATGACGGGACAGTTTTTATGTGTTGCGAGGTTTATGGTGTTTCCTTGGGTTCCACCGTGGACGACATGTAAATTATCTAGTAGCGAATAGCGAATCGGATAATTGTGTTTGGTCTCCGGTTCGTTCCGTCTGTGCAGATATTTGCTTCGCTTGTCGCACGTCACTTGGCTTTCCTCTTAAAATCCTCAAAAATGTTGTCGAGGCTGCCCCAGGGCGTCTTCAAGAGCCAGAACCTCTTCCGCACCTCCCGCTCGTCCCTCGACTCCCTCAAACACCGCGCCGCGCCCGTGCGTCCGCCCCCCACCCGTTGCTATCGTCTCACCCGTTTTTGTAGCACGCCCGCTTTGCGTCTTTTACTTCTTCCGCGAGCATACAGGTCCGCGCACCCGTCTCCTCGCTCGTATGCTAATTTTGAGCCCCATTCCAGTCCCTCTTGACCTCGCGCGCGTCGCTCGTTTCCGTCTCCCTCTTCACCGCGGGTTCAATAGCATGGTATACCCATCTGTACGGTACTCTGCCTTTCGTCGGCGAGGTTCACGCAAACTCCCTCGCCGATGAGGGTCTCCACCCTGCCGCGTACCCCTGGCCCCACCAGGGCTGGTTCGACACCTTCGACCATGCCAGGTACGTCTCCACATCGTTCCTCCATTCCCTGCCGACAATCCCTCCTCAGCATCCGTCGTGGATTCCACGTCTACCGCGAGGTTTGTGCTGCTTGCCATTCTCTCGACCGCATTGCTTGGCGCAACTTGGTCGGCGTCTCCCATGCCGTCGAAGAGGCAAGGGCCTTGGCAGAGGACATTGAATACACCGATGGTCCCGACGACAACGGACAAATGTTCCAGCGCCCCGGAAAGCTCTCCGACTACCTGCCTCCCCCATACCCCAATGAGGAGGCTGCTCGTGCCTCTAACAGCGGTGCCCTTCCTCCCGACCTCAGCTTGATCATCAAGGCCCGACACGGTGGTGCGGTACGTCGTCCGATTCGGTGTGTGGGTCATGCTTGACCTGCTTTATAGGACTACGTCTTCTCTCTCTTGACTGGCTACATGGATCCCCCTGCTGGCGTCGAGGTCCGCGATGGCATGAACTACAACCCTTACTTCCCGGGAGGTGCCATCTCCATGGCCCGAGTGCTGTTTGATGGCGTTGTAGAGTACGAGGATGGTGAGCGGGCACGTGGTAGGGGGATTCGCGGGGCTGATGCTAGTGTTGCACAGGGACCCCCGCCACGACGTCGCAGATGGCCAAGGACGTTGTCACGTTCCTTAACTGGGCTGCCGAACCCGAGCACGACGAACGCAAGCGGCTTGGTCTGAAGGCGGTGATTTTGTTCTCGACCTTGTTCGCCATCAGCATTTACGTCAAGCGCTTTAAGTGGACAGTGATCAAGAACCGAAAGATATGTGAGTGATTGGGTTTTGCACGTGGTCCATGCATCAAATCAAACTGTGACAATGCAGTGTACAACCCACCGGTGGACAAGGGGCATTGATAGAGAGGAGGTGTAAAGAGTAGAATAGACTCTTATTAGGGACGGCCGTGTGTCGCATCTGCTAATGTCATGTTTCTTTCGCGTGTCCGTGGGAAATACCCTCGGGTCCATTTACATCTCTCACCAACTTGCTCTGATCACCATCGCCATGTCCTCCGACTCGTGGCCTCCACAGCTAAAGTGAGCCTCCTCGTACTTGTTCTACACCGACTTCATCTTCCATTTCGCAGAGAATGGGTCGCTAAATGTCTCGGGCAAATGAATGACGCCAACAGGACCGAAGCTCAGGCAGAGCTGAGACAGGTAATTGCTGACGCTTTCACCGCCAAGACCCTCTGGACCATAGACTGGGCTGGCGTACAACTCCAAAGGTGTCGTTTCTCCCCGTCCTCATCTCCGTACTATCCCCAGTGACTGCGTTTCTCTGCATGGATTGTAGTCTACTGCCAAAGCCTATGCCCGTGCTCAAGCGTAAGATGTGCGTCCTTTCTTTCGGCTCCAGTACAATCCTCATTTGTCAGAACGTGTAGGAATGAACCACAGCCGACCGGCAAGAAGGCAAAGAAAACGGCCTTACAAAAAAACGGAACCACCACCCTTGATCTCGGCGACCAAGTAGCACTCAATCGCCGTGCTGAACGATTTCAGCGAGAACACGAAATAGAACGACAAAAGAATCTGCGTGTCAACGGCTCTCAAGCTGCTTTCAAGGCCAACTCCCAGGGTGCACATCTTCTTGATCGAATATGGAGAGCTGATTCCCCGTCTACATTTGGACCTAATCCGGACGACCCCGAGGCCGATCCGGTCGGTCAGATTGTTTCATTATATGCTACTAACTGAAATGTCTCACAGAACGTGCCCAATTGGGACCGTCACACCATTGTTGGGACAAACGCAGAGCTGTTCAAAGATTACCTCCGGCTCACTTCGGTAAATATCTTTGCTCCGCATTCATGTAGACGTTGACGTTGCCTTGTAGGAACCTAGACCAGAAATGATCCGTCCATATCAGGTGCTGCAACGGACGCTCACCGAGCTGAAAAAACGCTGGCGAGAAAAGGTTTCGTACGACTGGATATGCAACCAGTTTAAGAGCTTGCGCCAGGATTTGACGGTACGTTGTATGTTTAAGGTCGATCTTGCTGTGACATCATTTTCATGTCAGGTACAACGCATAAAAAACGAATTCACCGTTCAAGTCTACGAGATACATGCACGTATGGCGCTTGAAAGTGTAGGCAACTCTGTCCGATATTCGATGAGGTTACTGCATCAGTTTCACAGAATGATATGGTAGAATACAATCAGTGTCAGGCAACGTTGAAGACACTGTACGAACTTGGTATACCGGGACAAGTCGAAGAATTCACGGCCTACCGCATACTTATGCTCCTGCATGGCAGAAACAAGAGCGGTGTGTCGTTTCCTTTTTTTTGACGATTCTTTCTATGTTGACTCTTGTTTTTCACTCGACGTTGCCCAGAATTAAACTTGTACGTAGGTCAACTAACACCCAGACAGAAAATGGACCCAGCCGTTCAGCATGCATTGCGTGTACAACGAGCAGTGTCGATGGGCAACTACCATGCATTATTTGAGATGTACTTGAACGCCCCTAACATGGGTGCATATATCATGGATCACTTCATAGACCGGGAGAGGGCAAAGGCACTGGTGATCATGACCAAAGCGTAAGTTCCCAGCTTCTGGTCTTGATTCTCGTCTCACCCTCATTTTTGCTGACAGATACAGG